>KK121397.1:236618-256975 GCA_000611955.2 Stegodyphus mimosarum | reverse complement strand
CCAGATTATAATTATTTAAAAAACCCCTTTTCCAGATGTATACATTTATTTAATGCAATGCAAATTATGCTAATTTGAAATGCAGTTTCAATAATTTTTATCTTTCATTTTGGTGTAAAAAACAAATGTTACAAGGCATCCCTTTTTAATTAAAAGAGAATTTATTTTATAATATAAATAAGCAAAACGTATAAAAGTATCAGTACAATAATAAAGTACATTAATAATAATAAATTGATTCTGCCAAAACAATTAAAGTAAACTGTGCAAGGATTTCAATCCTTTTAATACTTAACACTATTTAAAAAATAAAAGTTCTCTTTTATTATAAAATAATTCAGTTTGAAGACGCAAAAGTTTTTGCTATGTAACACTGAACACTAGAGGAAAAACAATCACCCTAAATATTCCTTTTTAGTTCTGAAACATGTATTCGCTTGCACACATTCATTGAATTATTCATAAGAAATGTGTGATTATGCTTGTTTCAGAGATTATTTCGGAAAGATAATTATAACTGGCTTGATAAAGCTATTCCGACTTTTGTAATATAACGCAAAATAACAATTAATGCACATAAAAAAAGATTGTTTTAAAAATTTTAAGCAAATGAAATCGTTCTTAATAATTCAATCCGTAAAATTGTAAGGTTTCAATTTAAACTAACAAAGTTTTATTTTAATTTGCCTTTCCTATGTGTTCTTATGTCAACTTCCCGTTAGAATAAGCCCGTGTTTCAGCTTTATGCTAATTTGAAGTGGAGCCAAGTTTTGGTATTTAAGCGATAGGTAGGAACTTCTCAGTGTGAGAGAGCTTTTAGTCTCAGATCACTGCTGCACTGTTCAACGTTCGCCTGACTAGTTAGTATTTAAATTCTAAGCCTTAGCGCTGTTACTCTATTACTTATTGAAGTAAATCTAAGTGCGTTAGTATTTATTAAATCTTGCTACGCACCATTTAGCGTAGAGGCCAACCTCGCGTTCATAGCTCTGTGAGCAACGATTACTTAATTTCCATTTAAATTTAGTTTAAATTATTTGATTGTTCAGTTTAGACCCAAGTGCGGTCATTATTTTCTGTATCCCTTCCGAGTTGGGAAGTGGCTGTATATAATTGTGGTTTAATAAAAGAGGATTTTAAATCCTTCTTACGTGCAGTTCTTCTACCACTTCACCACAGTTTTCTACCACAGAACATAACTGCATTCAGCTCCCTGTTCAAGATCAGGACTTAGTTACTTCACGAATATGTTCGCCAAGAGTTATGCGCCCAACACTCAGTCCTGACAAAATATACAAATAAATTTTGGCCTAAAATATCTATAATTAAAGGGATTACTAAGAAGTGATGTTGTTATTAATTCCTTGTAATCTAACCGATGCTAGATTAATTTAAACAAGCCAGATGTCTTTATCTATTAATTCATAATGATAAATGGGAGAAAATACATGATTTGGGACAGAGGAAGAAAGCCAGCGTATTCTGCAAGGACTTTTTGTTTGCTCAAAATTAAGTCTCAACATAATCGTTGTGCAGTCATAACATGTCAAATACGACATGACAATCATGACTGGTCATTGCGACCGCGTCAAATGCAACCTTGGCTGGCATTTTGCCAAAACATTTAGTATCGTCCAAAAGGGGAGTTGATTACGGTGAGGAGGTTATATAAAAGTTTGTTTTTCTCCGTAAAGAGGAAAGTTACCACCGGAGAAGAGAACGTCTCTGTGTTGGGAGGTGAGCCTGTCGTCAGTTGTCTTTCGTGCCTTCGTTTCAAATTTTCAGAATGAGTGCGAAGATTCGTAGCGATGTGCAACGCTGGAAACGAAAAATGCTCATTTTTTTTCCTTAACGTATGAATTTTATACAAACAGTGCATACTTCAGTGCTTACATTTAAAAATAAGATCCCTAAAAATAATGGAACTATATTTTTAGCGGAAGTATTCCTTTTGCAGTTAAAAAAAAATATTTAACAGTTTTCCACCCCATTTCACCGGGATGCTCCTTGATAGTAAATGATTTAAAGTGACTTTTGCCAAGAATCTGATCTTTTTGGCAAGAATTTTTTTCGTTCTTATTTTCTAAAATTAATTTGGTTTCCCCCCTCATATCAATTATGTACGGATATAATAATGCGTATAGATTTTAGAGCAAAAATGAAAAAGAAATGTACTGATAGTATCTTACAATATAATTATTATAATTAATTAACTATAATAATCATTTATTATTTTACAATTACTATTACTAATTATTCAGAATTTTTTTTCAGTGTATATTAATGTACATATTATACTTTAGTTCAAAAAAGATATATATTAAGTTGTAATCATAGTTTTGTTAAAATAATTATTTTATTTTTGAAAAAATAGAAATAATTTTAGTCGGTTATTATTAATAATCCTCCCCGAAGGCATCCATCTCTTACGTAGATAGCCCTGAAATAAACAAATAAGCCGAAAACAAATCCTCTGTTATTTATTTCTCGATTTAACACTGGCAGATCTGCTTCTAGCAATAATATCAATGGGACTCAATTTATGGTAGGGAGACTTCGTAAGAACTCTGAAGTTCTTATGAGTTTTAGATCAGTTGATGAGCGCGACAAATTTCCTACAGTTTTGCTCATAACATATGACGAGTCTTAAAATTTCAGTTCTAATTCAGAAGGCATCGAAGACGTTAAATTTACGATCTCATTGGTATGTGTTGCAACTGACCTGATACATGAAGCTCTAATTTTGCCCTTTTCAGTTTTTATTCTAGGCAAACGAAAAGAAGCTACAGAGGCTTTTGTTATAAATCTTCCTGAATTTCGAATCTAGCAGAATATGGCACAATTAATATTTTCCCAAGAAGCCCGAAATGTTGTGTACTTAGGCAACATATATTTGCTTACAGCTGACTACATCTGCAAATCTTCTTCTCTTAATTCAGTCGGTCAAATACAAACACATGCGAGCAAAGATAATTGAAGCTGAAGAATTAGTTTCTGCTCTTGAAATAAATGAGCTCCACTGAGTTGAACAGTATTCGATATTCCAGAGCTTGGATTATTTCCTTGAGTCTGATTTGCATCCGGTCATTTAATATGCAAAACATATGCGTGGATTTTGACATGTAGATTTATGAGAACTTTTTCACACTTTCACCAGGTAGTCGAAACATAAAATATAAAAATTATGTTATTGCACTTTACAAAATATATTCTTTTTTTATCTTTCACCGATCTATTGTTAAATTTAGGCCACCGATCTATTGTTAAATTTAGGCCACCGATCTATTGTTAAATTAGGTCTGATTAATGGCTGATATATGCTTTTACACACTCAGTGTTCATCATTTCTCTACGGAACTTATCATTTTATACTGGAATAACTTTTTAACTCTCAAAATCTAAAATTTTGGAATGAATGTATGCTCTGTCCAACCGACGACCCAGTGATTAAGTCGCTGAACACTGGTAGCTCCGACCTGGTTTCGATTCCAGACGGCTGACTTCGTGGGCGTATTCGTGGCTTTCATTCTGTGCAATATGTACACAAGCCAGTTTCCCTTAGAAAATACCCGATGAAGGCATTCCTTTCCTTAGGCAAATATCCTTAGTGTGCTCTACAGTAATCAAATAAACCGAAAACCAAACCGAAATTGTATGTATGCTTTTGAATTTGTAAGGATAATAATAATTGTTTAACGTAACCAGCTCATGATCTTTCATAAAACATAATAAAACTTCCTGATTTTGCCCCAAATTTAAATGAGGAAATTACATTTTAGCATCTCAAAGATGATTTTGGTTTTAAGTATATGGCCTGAAAAAATAAAACCCATAAAGAAGATTACATGGAAACTGAAGAATGACGAACGGAAAAAAAATCTGACATAGCATTTACCGTCTAGGCATCTTAGCAAGTGCTGCAGCATAAGACAATATTTAAAACATTTTATCTTCTACAGTTTCAGGTACAGAGCCAATTTTATGAGCACTGTTATTCTACAAGCATAAAGCTCATAGTTTAACTTTCAAATTAAATTAACTAGTTATCTATTAAAAAGCTGAATGTTTTGAAATCAATACACGCACGTCTTAATAATTTAATTATTTACTTCCCTGAACGAAGTAAAGGAGGTATTGTAATCGCGAAAAATTTCTGCTATCGTATTTCAAATTAAATATCCATTTTGACCGCTATCGAATGCAATTTAACGTTGTATTTACAATAATATAGTTATAATATAATTCGTATATTTAGCTTAATAAAAGAAGTCTTATTTATAAGTTGCTTATTTATTTTTCGGCTACATTTCATTTTTACCGTTAATTTTTAAACGAATCCATGGATCGTATAAGTATTTTTCAGCAGTTTACCAGATATATAACATCAATAGGGGCCTATAGTTTTAAAACTCCTTCCATAAAATTATACTTTGCAGAATTGGATTTTAGATGTTATGGCAAAGCAAATCAGAGTTCTCTGCGCAAGGCCAGGAATGTCTTTGTGAAGGAACGTTTGAAAAAGGTTGCTCATATCATGCTATTCATAGAGAAAATACGAAAATGTTTAAGCAGTTAGCTGAACCACCCGGGATATAACCCGGAGTAAACTAACAGGGTTCAATGGTTTTAACGCTTGATTGCTACTTTCTACGACAGATGATAGAATCCGGATGTTTTGACTAGTATAAATTATACGTACGGATGAAATATTTCTTAAAGAACAAATAAAATTATATTTTAATAAAATGCACAGTAGCTTAAGTTGCATCCTTTTGCTAGCAACTACATGAACACCTAGTAGTTCATAGAATATGGTATAGCATCATTATCTGATAACATATACCACTGGTCACATGTCAACAGGCATGGCATTCTAATCCGGATTTGCGGATAACATGGGAATAGAGAGTTTGCTACACCGATACAGTAATTGGCTGATTCAGTTGGCGTGTCAGATTAGACCATTTACCTTTCTCTTCTCAAATGTTGTATGGCAACGTAGGAATGCTGGTAGATTTAGTGCTATTAATACTACTTCTACTGTGCATGTTCCAAAAGTATCTGGTTGTTTTGTTTCTATTAAGATCATTTGAAAATCTCTTTGAAACACATGTTTTAATACTGTAAAAAGAACGCAGAAATTTCCTTTCACGAAAGTAACAATTAAATGTAGCCGAACGTAACTGTAGTTAGCAAGAAAAATTAAATAAAATTTCTTCACTATAAGTATCAATCCTCTTGATTTAAATTCAGATTGCGATTTTCTTCTTAATGAAATTAATCCGTAAATGACAACTGAATTTCAATATGCATATTTTGATTAAAATATGCTCTGATAGCGTTTTCTTTAAATTCTTTTAATGCTAATGACCTGAAATGTTGCGAAATGAGATTAAATCAGAGTTTTGAAATTTAAACTACTGAATCGAGAATAGACATGAAAATTTGCTTGATTATTTTCTGAAGACGATCTTCATTACTTAATTCAGCAACGAAAGAATCTAATTTGTACTTTTTTTTTTGCTTTCAGAAGTGACGTAATAGCACAATACTCGCTCTGTCGCTCTGTTCTGTAATAATAGTAGCAGTAGAGAAATTTAATGTGTCCTATAGTAATAGTAGTAAACGAAAATAAATTAACGCAAGATTTATTATCAGAAAACGAGATTAAATGAAACGATAAATTAAAAATATGACTCCTAAATTTTGAGTTTTCATATAGCTTCTGGATTTTTCAATATTTTAGTTACTACATTTTAAACTTGGAGGTAAGACACATTTGCCTGCGAAAGTTTGCTTTCCGTATACTCGTTAGCTTAAAATTATTGGATTCATCGCTGTGCATCTAGCATAACTGAAATGATAGAAAGGTATTACCAAATATTTCGAGAGGAATGTTATCAAAGACTACGGTTTCTGATTCTGTAGTGTCTCTTCTGCTAAAGGAATATATATGAGCTTCTCAAATTTTTCTCCATAATCATTACATTTACATCCACAGTTTTGTTTCCTCAAAGAATCAACATTAGCATAAGATTTACCTTGCAATTAATATCGGAAGCACGTTTATTAATTCTTGATATGATTATTCCGCTGAACCTAAATTGTTTTGTAACTGATATAATTGCACTTTTTTTGCAACTTTTTATTTTTCTTTTGATGCATCAAGCACTGGACAATAACAAATCGATCTTTGCTCGAAAATTATCAAGTGAAGTAAAGCATTTGATTTCGACCAGCGGATGAAATTAGTAAAGAGGTTCAAATTCACAATAATTAGCCTAGCCCAAAAATTTAAAGACGTGCTATCAGGACTCGTATTTCTTTTTATCTGACGTGTCCTGACTGGACATTGAGTTGACTGCAAACTATGTCCTTTGGAGTACCAAAGACTACAAGATGAGAAGGGTTAAAATTACCTTTTATTTTTTTCACGTTTCACAGTCGCTCCCGCCCTCCGGGATACAAAGACCAACCACTTGTGGTCTGAACGTAAAAATATAAGACTACTAACCAACTAAAAGTTAAATAAGAGCTAATTTTTAATGTTTCACACAGATGACTAACACTAAGACTGGCCTTTTAAATTACTACGTATGTAGTACGCAAACTGCGGAAAACTACAATACATCTTTAGCTTTCAAGCGGATTAAAAACCTCTGGCCTTAAAGGCGGACAGTAACTGATGGTAAGCTCGCGTGAAGGCTCGTGGGAAGATGGCATACTCTCTCTCCTTCTACTTCTCTCTTGGCAAAAAGCCACAACTTAAATACTTAAGGTTAGCAAGTACAATTTGCATAAACATATTCACGCGTTAATTCTGGCCGGAAGCGGAAAATTAGAGATGATGGTAGTTTAAAATAAAAAAAAAGTTAGTCAAACTTAAGATCCTTACAGTGTCAACACAAATGAGAGATTTCGCAATTTTTAGGTTACTACAGAATTTGCAACTGCATTCCCCAATAATTCCCCTTAAATATTCACTTGCTACTATTATTATGGGACAGAAGTAGTACAATATTATTTAAACTCAATGACACTTCTGCTATTAGGATTGTAGATATCATATGAATTACTTTTATTATGTGACCAGTAAATACGAGGGTCAGTCAAAAAGTTATTGCACTGCTTAAGAAAACAAAACAGGATAGAAATTTTACAATAACTTTATTAGTATCCTAAATTTGCATTCAAAATCTACTTTTCAATGTAATTGCCTCCATTATTTAAGCATTTGTCTAAGCGTGGTACAAGTTTTTCGATGCCTTCCGCAAAAAAATCGCGTCCAATATCCGATAACCATTGTTGGGCTGTAGCTTTCACTTCGGCATCCGAATGGTACCGTCTCTTTGAAAGTTCTTGTTTCAGGGGACCAAACACATGGAAGTCAGGAGGTGAAAGGTCTGGGCTATAAGGAGAGTGATTCCACACTTCCCACCTAAACTTTTTCAGAAGTTCGCACGTTTTGTTTTGCTGCATGCGGTCTTGCATTGTCATGCAGGAGCACAATGCCTTTCGACAGTTTACCTGGCCGTCGATTTTTAAGTGATTTCCGCAATCGTTTTAGTGTTTCACAATAAGAAGATGCATTAATTGTGGCACCCTTCGGCATGAACTCTGTATGCACCACGCCTTCTCTATCGAAAAACAGCGTCATCATCACCTTTCCTGCAGATGGAACAGTTCGACACTTTTTTCGTGTCGGGGAACTGCAATGTTTCCATTCGAGCGAGCTGCGTTTCGTTTCAGGGGAGAAGTGGTGAATCCAAGTTTCATCTCCAGTCACAATTTTGTCCAAAAAGTCATTTCCTTCCGTTTGGTAACGTTGCAGAAATGCAAATGCATTTTTAAAACGCTTTCCTTTATGTTCCTCCGTCAATAGACGTGGCACCCATCCACCACAAACTTTACGAAATTCAAGGTGATCGGCGATAATTTTGTGCAAATGAGAAATGATGAGAGAGAAAGAAATATCCAGTTCCATGAGAAATATCCAGTTCATTTGAGATTTTGTTTATCGTGATGCGTCTGTTTGCAAGAATGCATTCATTCACGCGAGCAGCGATTTCCGAATTTGTTGCAGTTGCTGGTCTTCCCTCTCGCTCAGCGTCGTCAATATCTGTACGTCCGTTCTCAAACATGTTGCAGCATTTCGCGATAGCTTGGCGTGACATTGCATTTTTACCATACACTTCATACAACTGCCCATAAATTTCAGTGCAGTTGCAGCTTTTTGCCCACAAAAAACGAATCACTGCACGCATTTCCAATTTGGACGCTATTTGCAGCCGTCGAGACATGTTTGAGACTGATTATCAGAAAAACTAAACTTGCCTCGTGGAAGCCGCTACGTCACGCGATACAGGTGCATGTCTGAAGTGTTGCCACAAAGTTTCATCAAAATAGCCTTTGACAGAAAATTTTTACGAAAATTTTTACGTGCACCTAACTTTCTGACTGACCTATGTATATTCCCTATTAATTTATTTGTGTACTCTTTCGTTTTAATTATTTTTACTTCCTTGTAGGAAGTAAAAGAATTTTTGAAATCAAAAAACATTTCTTATATCATATTTTAAATATAATACGCATTTTGAACTCTCTCGAATCCGCTTGAACGATGTTTTCACGTGATATCTGTACGTACGGAGAGAATAAAGGACTCTTTTTTTCCAAAACGGAATGCAAAACGGATTCAGAAAAGACTTTTTTTGTGACTTCTGTACGTAAAAACATACGTATGTATGTACTATGCATAACTCAAAATTGAATAACCTCAGAACATTGAAATTTTGTGTATGCAGCTGTTATAACATGTAGCTGTGCACATCTCTTGTTTGGTTGCAATCGGCCGCCCGAAAAGTATACCTACATACATATATATATACCCACTCGGTTACCCGGCTCGATGAGCTCATTTTTTTCTTCTTATATGTTGCTAAATTATGCATTTTTTTGCTTTAAAAATCATTGAATTATGTTGTTCTTATGTTCCGGATAAGGAAAATCTACATATGATAGTTGTAGAATAATCAACAATTTAAAAGTTGTTTAAGTTGGAATGAGCCTAACGAACTCGCCATTTGTTTACATTTGAAAATTTTGGTAGAACAATGAATTAAGTCAGTCTCTGCACTTAATTCGGTGTCTTTTTGCCGAATGGGACGAAAAGTGAACTTTCAGGGTTCGCTACCGAAAAATCTATTTTTCTGCTCGCTGGCTGAATTGCTTCTCTTTGTGTAGAAATTCTAATTTTATTTATAATTTATCATTTTTTTACTGTTTTTAACTGTATTTGATGCTTAATATTTTTCTGTATTTTACAATTTTTAATGAAGATGTTTTGAAATTTTATGTATTTTTACCTTGCCGCGAAGTGAGAACTGAATTACTTGAGTGAGAAATACACCTCCAATAAAATTCGAGGAAATAGATTTGAATAAAATGCAGCAAAAATGTGTATAATTTCATAGGGGGTACAAGGAAGTCATGTGGTGATCACATAGAATTTTGTTTAAAAATTTATAACTGGATAATACATTTTTAGAAAGCTACTAAAACTCAGATTTGGCGTCTGTGATCGGGTTTCAGCGCTACCAAATTAAATAAAATTTTAACTTAATTTTATTTCAACGAAAATAGTTCATGTTATTTATTTCATGAAAATAATAAATAAATTATCTTTTTAATTATAGTGTAATAAAAGTATATAATTTGTACTATGTATTACAGTATACTATTTGGATTTAACTTTAGGTTAAGTAAAAAAAAATGATATGGACATTGCATGACTTCCTTGCACTATTATATAGGCCTATTTATACATATTTTTATTGCATTTCATTTAAACTTATTTTCTCGAATTATTCTATTATTAATAAACCCATCTCTGAAGGCAAGTTGAAAATGACAGCAAAAATTGCAAATTTTAAAAATAGGTACCTGGTCAGTTTTTGTTCAATGAGTCAAATTTATTGTTTGATTGTCAATTCAAGTCAAATTTATTGTTTTTTTTTCATAAAAAGTGTAAAATATTCGCGAATGCAAGTATAGAAACCTGGAAGCCCTATTTAAAGTTCGATTTTGCTATTTATAGAAAATTATTTTTTTAAAAAATTTGGTATATAAAAACATGAATATTTTCATCATTTAAAACACTTTTGTAACTGGAAGTGTACGACTGCGACCAGTGCTTGCGAAAATAAAGGCCGAACAAAGTATTTTAAACTTTTATTTTAAATTTTTCAAGGATAAAATATGAATATTTTCGTCGCTTCTGTATTTTTGTATCACTCCATTCAAATTTCTTTCCTCGAATTATTCTAACTTAATTAACCGATCCCTCGAGGCATATTAAAAATAACTTAAAAATTGAAAATTTTTAAATTAAATATCACCGAAGTTTTTTTTTCGTACGGCCAATTGTTTCCTTGAAATTTTATTTTTACATAACAAGTATAAAAACTTTCCATACCTAAATATAAGAACTGGAGACCGCATCAAAAGTTAGATTTCATTATTTCTCTAAAAACATTTTTTTTAAAGATGGCCATTGTTGAATTTCGTAATTTAAAACACATATGAACTTTCGCTGCAGTTCATTTAAATTTGTTTCCTCATGTTATTTTAACTTAATTTCTCAAGACAAGTTAAAAATTGCATCAAAATTGCAAATTTTGAAATTAAATATGCCGGTAAATTTCGTTATTTAAAACACTTCTGTAACTGGAAGTTGATGATTACGACTAACAGTTGCGAAAATAAAGGCCGTGTAAAGTAGGATAAAGGAGTAGGTATATGTACATACCTTTGGTATTGCCCGACTGCAAATATAAAAGCAAGGTCACATTTAGATGTTATAGCAGTCCCATATGCAAAATTTCAACGTTTTACGACTAATAGTTTGAGTTTTTCGAGATACATATATTTACGTACGTACGTATGTACAGGTGTTACGACAAAAATTTCGTTTTGAACCCATTTTAAATCCATACAATGAATTTTCGAAAACAGACTCCTTTATTTTGATGGTGTGTATTGACATTATTCAAAAAACATCATCCGAGTTGGTTCGGAAATGGTCAAAATGGATATTACGTTTGAAATATGATACCAGAAATGTTTCTCTATTACAATACTTCCTCTTTACTTTATACAAGGAGGTAAAAAGTAATAATTTCGGTGTTCGATTTGATTTGCAAAAGTAATGGGCTGTATATTTGAGCAAGAAAAATGAATTTTATACTTCAATTTTGGGGAAAAAAGATGCGTTCTGGATTTTTTTCTTCAGAAAATAAAATTTTACTCTTATAATCTGTGCTGAAATAAAGTAAAATAAACTACATAATAAATTTTACTTGGCTGCATTCCTGTAAATACGTCTTTGAATTGCAAAATACAACATAAATGAACCTATAAAAACTGTGCTATTGTCACAGTTAATCAAGCGATTTGGAGTTCTGCTACAAATGAAATTAGTCTGAAGTCGATTGCAGTTTCTTATAGCAGTGTTTCTTCTGACAAGAAAAGACATTTTAACATATCATGTGTAAGGCAATGTGGACAAAATAAGGGTGTATTTTATTAATAGAGTTTTTTTTTATTTACATGAAAATTATTTTCAAGCAAGAAAGGGCGTTTTTAACATATCCTTTTTAATGCAGTATGGACTAAATAAAGATTTATTTTGTGAATAGAACTTCTGAAGTTTCTTCTTTAATATGAAAAATGTTATGAGAATATCAGAAGTATTAACATAGGATTATACTAGAGTCCATTTAGAAAATTTACGATATTTCACAAAAGTACAGAAAGAGCTAAAATCAATAAGTCACTTAAATTTTAAATATAAAAAATCAGATGTGGATACCACCTGACTTCTTTGTACGGTCTGTTAAATTAAACACATTTTTTCTGTATTTCATTCAAAGTTATTTCGTCGAATCTCATTAGCGATATATTTTTCATTCAATTTATTTAATACTAACTTCGCGGCAAGGCATAAATATATAAAACTCAAAACATCTTTATTAAAAATAGTAAAATACAGAAAAACATAGAACACCAATTACACTTAAAACAGTTAAAAATTTTGCCTTACAATTAAAATTAGAGTTTCTATACAAAAACAAACAATTCAGCCATCATACAAGAAGGAAGATGTTTCTGTGCACAAATCGGAAACTTTATTTTTGGTTCCACTCAGAAAAAAGACACTGAAGTTTCAGAAACTGACTTAATTCACTCTTATACTCAAAAGTTACAAACATAAGCAAATGGCAGCTACGTAAGGTTTAGTAGCACTTAAACAACGTTTAAATTAGAACGGGCAAATCGACAATCTTGTACTCGGCGTAAATTTTGTAAAATCCCAATCGATTTCGAGGGCGAAACGGGTTCCCCCTTCATCAGGAGCAAAAAATTCTGCAAATCGAGAAAGCGAATGTCGATCATATTTATACCCTGCAGGCAACCAATGTAACAGCCGATAGAGCCATCTGTCGGCAGAAATAGTAACAAAAAATGAAGGGTTAAGGTAGTAGAATTTTAAGGGCATTAAGCAAGAGTGGATTGGACTTAAAGTCATTGACTAAATAAAAATACATATACAGGATAAACTTTTGTGAATGTAAAAAGCTTCAAGAAAATCCAATTTTCTAATTAAACCAGCTTTTTGGATAATTTTAGCAGAATTCAAATCAAACTTGTGATTGAATTTCCAGCTATGATTAGCTATTGAAGATTTGTTAATTTCGCTTTTTCGGACGTAAGAGTCATGTTCCTTTATGCGAAACTTTAATGCTTTTTTCGTTTGGCCAATATAATTTAAGCCACGCTTTTATTTACATGAAAATTATTTTCAAGCAAGAAAGGGCGTTTTTAACATATCCTTTTTAATGCAGTATGGACTAAATAAAGATTTATTTTGTGAATAGAACTTCTGAAGTTTCTTCTTTAATATGAAAAATGTTATGAGAATATCAGAAGTATTAACATAGGATTATACTAGAGTCCATTTAGAAAATTTACGATATTTCACAAAAGTACAGAAAGAGCTAAAATCAATAAGTCACTTAAATTTTAAATATAAAAAATCAGATGTGGATACCACCTGACTTCTTTGTACGGTCTGTTAAATTAAACACATTTTTTCTGTATTTCATTCAAAGTTATTTCGTCGAATCTCATTAGCGATATATTTTTCATTCAATTTATTTAATACTAACTTCGCGGCAAGGCATAAATATATAAAACTCAAAACATCTTTATTAAAAATAGTAAAATACAGAAAAACATAGAACACCAATTACACTTAAAACAGTTAAAAATTTTGCCTTACAATTAAAATTAGAGTTTCTATACAAAAACAAACAATTCAGCCATCATACAAGAAGGAAGATGTTTCTGTGCACAAATCGGAAACTTTATTTTTGGTTCCACTCAGAAAAAAGACACTGAAGTTTCAGAAACTGACTTAATTCACTCTTATACTCAAAAGTTACAAACATAAGCAAATGGCAGCTACGTAAGGTTTAGTAGCACTTAAACAACGTTTAAATTAGAACGGGCAAATCGACAATCTTGTACTCGGCGTAAATTTTGTAAAATCCCAATCGATTTCGAGGGCGAAACGGGTTCCCCCTTCATCAGGAGCAAAAAATTCTGCAAATCGAGAAAGCGAATGTCGATCATATTTATACCCTGCAGGCAACCAATGTAACAGCCGATAGAGCCATCTGTCGGCAGAAATAGTAACAAAAAATGAAGGGTTAAGGTAGTAGAATTTTAAGGGCATTAAGCAAGAGTGGATTGGACTTAAAGTCATTGACTAAATAAAAATACATATACAGGATAAACTTTTGTGAATGTAAAAAGCTTCAAGAAAATCCAATTTTCTAATTAAACCAGCTTTTTGGATAATTTTAGCAGAATTCAAATCAAACTTGTGATTGAATTTCCAGCTATGATTAGCTATTGAAGATTTGTTAATTTCGCTTTTTCGGACGTAAGAGTCATGTTCCTTTATGCGAAACTTTAATGCTTTTTTCGTTTGGCCAATATAATTTAAGCCACGCTGACACGATATGCTATAAATTCCCCAAGAATTAAAGTCAGAAATAGAATCTTTAAGAACCGAGCCTCGGATTTTATTTATAGGCGAGAAATCAACATGAAAATTAAACTTGTTTAAAATCCGTCCAATTTTGTAACTGATAGAAGGATGAAATGGAAGCACAACAAGATTATTAATGTTATTTCTGGCATCAGAATGTGTTCTTAGATGGCACGATGAGAACTTGCGAACAGCTTTATAAATGGCTGCGGGAGAAAATCCTCGATCAAGGACAACAGATCTTAAATAATTGAGTTCATTAGCAAGAAGAGATTATGAGGAACAAATATTGAAAGCTCGAAATGCATAATAATAAAAAGAAGCCATTTTTTGCTTAGCCGGGTGACATAACTTAGCATGGGGAGGTAAACAAACAGAAAAGGTTCTACGGTAAACAGCTGTGCTGAAATTGGATTATAAGAATATAAAGGAAGGGAAGTGCATTATTAGATTCAGTCTCAAAAGTGAACTGGATGGCTGGATCAATCGAATTCTTAACTGATAAAAATCTGGGGTAAGTCTTCCTTATCACCATCAAAAAGAGCGAAAGTGTCGTCTACAAAGCGAATCCACAGCCGAAAAGATAATTTTTTAAATAATTTGACCTCAAAATAGTGCATGTAAATGTCAGCAAGTACAGGACTGAGGGTCCCATAAATAGTCCTTCAACTTGGCGAAAATATTCATTTTGAAAACAAAGTGAGTTTGACACACAGAGACTTTAGTGAGGGAAATTGATTCTTCAATTTCAATAATTCAACGTTTAAATTGTTGATATTTGCACAACTACAGCATGCCGATTAGCAAAATTCGTAAAAACTTTAACCGGGACAGAAGAACAGCTTAATTCACTCACTTTTAAAGCAAACAATGTACAGTTTCCAACAAGAACAAAAACACCGAGCCCACCAAGAAGGTAACAGAGTAAGTATATATATGTGATAAAAAAGAGAAAAAGATGTAGCTATGTTGTTAGGCGTAGAACGCATATCCATACTGAAGAAGAAGAAGAATACTAAAATGTCTATCCACAATGAATAAGAATTTTGGCAGTCGAGGTAGTTTAAATCCTATTTTTATTTAAATTCACATTTAGAGCAACAGTCCAGTTGGTGCTCTAATCATGCAAAAATATATATAACTTTAATTTATACTTTAAATTAACTTGTAGAGACATTAGGTTCTTTAGAAGCAGGAGACTTAAAAATGAGCAATGCCTCTCGCCGGGACTCGAACCACGGACCTCTGGAATACGCGCCGAGCGTGCTGACCTCTACACCACGAAGGCATGCGAAGAAAGCGGCAGAAATACCTTATATAATCCCCGTTTTAAAGGGTGACTGCGGATTTGGGGACCCAATTGCCAAATCCCGGTAGTGGAAAATCATCATTCCACATCTTCTGTAATTCGGGCGCCACTGCAGAGTCATTAGGATTTTTCGAAGCAGGAGACTTGAAAAATTAGCAATGCCCTCGTCGAGACTCGAACCACGGACCTCTTGAGTACGCGTCGAGCGTAGTAACCACTACACCGCGAAGGGATGCGAAGAAGGTGGGAGAAATGCCTTATAAGCTCTTAATTGCTTTTGTTTTAATTTGAAAACGGGCCATCATTGTACATAATTTCTGAAACCATCCGCACATAGCTTCAACGTGTCGCTTAGCCTCTGCTAGCTATTCTCAATTACATAAGATGTAATGGCATATCTTAAATTATGGGGCGAGTTTAGTGTCTAGTGTTAGTTTAGTTTTACCAATTATTAAGATATGTCCTAAGAAATTCGTTCGTCCAAAAATAAATGATGTTTAGCTATCAAGCTCGGTCGTGCTTCTTCCAAACAACCAGTCGATCATTCCGCTACATCGCAATTTCCAGTCATAAAACACATCAATTTTTGCGCCTTGACTAGAAAGTTAATTGTTTTTATTGCCCTCCAAAATTACAATTACTTTTGATGCCACCAACTGGAACCAAAACGCGATATAAACAACTGCATGTTATAATGGTCCCGCGTAAAAAATTTCAACGTTCTGAGTTTCTTTTCAGTTATGCAAGAGACGTACGTACAAATGTTATGAAAAAATTACTCTGAATCCATTTTAATTGCATTTATAATGTGTTTTGGGAAACGTGTCCTTTACTTTGTCCATACCTACAGGTGTCACGCAAAAATATCGCTTAATTGGATTCAAGAGCGGCCAAAATGGATATTTTCGTTTGAAATGTGATACCCGATATTATTGCAATTACAATACTTCTTTTACCTCGCAAAAGAAGTAAAAATAACTTCCAACTGAAAAACATATGAATTTATAATTATAAAAGAATTCGCAAGAATATCAAAACAAACAACGTTGAAAGATTGTTTTCTTTTAGATTTCAGTTGATTTCTTTCCGAAGTATTACATTTAAAGGAGGAAAATATATCTGCATTCATAGAAATTACAACTTTTCTTTATTACATGTTTAAAAATAGCTAAAATTAGCAATATATGGATTTACGCGTGTAGTGGTAGTTTCAAAGTAATTTTCGTTGAAGTTTGGAATTATATTATGTTTTTTTAATTTCTTCATACGCATTAATATACTCTGCATTTCTTTTCATTATTCCTGATTTCATAGCCAGAGAATGCTAACAATTATTTGTTTCTATTATCTAAATTTTATCATATTACACCATGTGAAAATGCTTATTAATATATTCAGATTCATGTTATGGAATTTGCCGCATTCGATCTAAGAATTTTACACTGCTTCAGGATATTTGAAGTCATTTTGGATTTTAACATAATTGAAAAAAATTTTATGTGTGTTGATTAGATGATGTCGGATGAAAGTTAAAAATGCTTTTAATGGACAATATATCGCATAAAAATAATGTATTTGTAAAGTTTTTGTTTTAATGAAGCAATTATTTTATGTCCCGGAACTTTACTGTCACTTCTCTCTTTCCATTTTCCTTGCTAGAATACAAATATAGGTCGGATGTATTTAAGTGAGTGCTTAAGATTGCTTTAGTCAGAGTGAGTTTCACTTGAAGCCCAGGTTACAGCTGATATTGTACTACAGCGTTTCTGTCTACGGCATTGCTTTGTTCTCGCAATTTGTGCTGTCACGCCGGCGTAGGTTAGAGCCAACTTGCACGTTAAATCTCTCTGCGTAGCCACTGGCTAACTAAGATTTATTTTAATTTAAAATTCTACCTTTGAGTAACGCCCACTAGTTAATTTTTAAGCGCAAGGAGAGCTTTCTGTTCAGCTGTTTGCGTTCTTAACAAAAGGGACTTTTACACTTTTCCCACACTTCTGTTTGCTTTTTAGGCATAGCGATAAGTCTCTTAGTTCTCAGAGTTTTGACATAGTGTATGTTACATAAACGAGTGAGACTCTACATATTGATTTAAAATATATTGATGATGTGTGAAATTGGGTAATAAATGATGAATTGAGGAGAAAATGCCAGTTCATTAATTTCATGATTCATAACATAATTAACAACTAAGTATATCTTCAATTGAAAACTGTAAAGAAAAAAATTAGAATTTTTATTTTGGGAAATAAAATTTCTCGTTAAATTTATCAAATGTTTTATTCTATGAGTATGATGAGTTTTGTTCTATGAGTTCACTTACAGAAGCAAAGGAATCATACTTGCTAGTAAAATTAACGAATTATTTAGAAACTATATCCCTATTGTAAATGATGATGACAGGGAAACCTTCTTCTGATAATACTAATTCCAACTACTACTTATGCAATACTTCTTACAATACTGCTCCATATACCTGGATTCCGAGAGCAGTAATCTCAAACTGACGGCCAATTTTATGCGGCCCACAAACACATTTCAATTATGTATTTGTTTCAAATATTTCAAGATTTCAATTATTTGATGACTGAGTTTAAATTATTTTCATTACCATTAGAAATTTCCCCCGGGAGTCGACGCAGAGTACTATGCGAGGCTAATGGCTAGGATCTGTACCTAGGCAGTCTCGGCCACGGGGGTATAAAATTCATGAACTTGGCAGTTCCCGATGGTCCATTGGGTAAGTCTATACTTGCTCTTCATGGGCCGGGTGGTGTTAGTCCCCTCCACCAGGGTACTGGTAGCCAAATAGCAAACTGGACAATTCAGAGTCTGGTCACTGCTGTCCTTGGTATTCCACGTAAAGCCTAAGGAAAGGGGCATCCAGTGTAGTGCTGGCAGGTAGCCTCAATCAACGGCCAGTCATCCTCCAAGTTGCCATCTCCCACCCCGCCGTGGTCTCTGACCTCTGGGACGGTGGTCTTAGGCGGCCAGTTTAGCGGTGGGTAGAATGAGTTCGTTTAAATAGCTGAGGTTCTCGGAGATGTGAGCTCCTGAACTCGGCGGAGTAGTTTTTCCATCCTTTATGGGTGACTGACTGATGCTTTGTATCAGTCCCTGTAGTGCCATTTAGTTGGCGGAGCAGGTATAAATCTTAGTTAGTTACCATTAGAAAGGAACATGAATAACGCACCAGAAAACGTATAAATTGAGCTAATTAATTTAGAGTGTGCTACAAATCGTATTCAAATATTTAAAGACAGATTTGACTAATATTTATTCTTATTTATTAATAAAATAAGTATACTCAGTTAATAAATTTTGAATTGAGAATAATCGCTTTGTTTGGGAATACATTAATACGTGAATAGTGTTGTTTACATTTAAAATTAGTAAATAAAAACCTTACTGACGAATAAAAATTTACAATCCGTGATGAAGATAATAAATAGTTTAAGTAATTTTCTTCCATTGCACAGAGATGATACAAACTAATTATGCATTTGCGTGAAAAGTTCATAATTATTTACCTATAAACGTATTTATTTTATGTGTTAAAAAACGTTTAATAAGTAGCAGAAAGAGACTATGTTGGCATTACTTATTCTCAAGTTTTGTCCTATTTAAAAGAATTCTTTGAAAACTTAAGAAAGTTTTTATAATTTGTTTATTTCTAATTTAAATTAAAATAACTTGTTTAATGATTAATTAAGCATATTAGAATTACTTGAAGTAAATTTCAGTCTGAAATACTAATATTTAGCCGTCACTACCTTTGAATTAGAAATATCTTGCGGGAAAGAAACGTTAGATTTCAGTTACAAAGTAAATAAAAATTTTAAAGTTAAATGCATGTTTGAATAAATATTTATTAAGCCAAATTTAAAATTTAGTTAAAATATTAATTTTATTGGTAAAAAACTTTCGTTTTGCTTAGAAATAAAAATTTTGGCCCTTCAGATGTTTTCAGAATATGCGTTCAGCTCGAATGTAATTTCAGTTTGAGACCACTGATCTGCAGTCAGAAAATCTGGATTGATCTAACATCTGTCCGATAATAAGGTATTCATCTGCGAGATTATAAAAACATTGGTTTTTGCCAACTGCAGCCTAACTTCATTGCAGTCTCGGCTTACTGTAGAATTTTGGAAAACCCCCTTTTCCAAATGTAAAAGCGATCAGACAGTCTTGTCACGCCGTCGCTGAAGAGGAGGCTTCGATCTGGAGAAAGTGTGGCATGATGAGTATCAAGGGGATATCTGCCTTCTCTCTCCCCTCCGTTCCTCTAGGATTAGGGCTCACAGGGGTCGCCCGAAAGAAGTCATCAGATATTCCCAAAAGAGGAAAACCAAGCAAATAATAAAATGGACGCCACGACCGCAAAGGAGGAATCGCCAGCTCCTAGATTAAGGAAAAGGATCCCACATTGATGCGAGTTGTCGTAGAGAGGAAAACAAAGAGAGATCGCAGAAGACGGGAGAAAGGGAAGGGAGCCATAACCAGTGCTCAGCTGGGGTCGCCCATGCGATTTCTTCCATCTAAGTCTCTTTTCTACCATTCTATTTAAAAGAAAGCGAAGAAAAGTGGCATGAGATTTACCGTGTTTATCCAAGGAGAACGACACATTAGGAACAAGTGTTAACTTAGGATACTTAGTTTCTAAATTTAAAAATAAAATTCCTGAATGTTTCTTTTCTAGAAAATAAAGTCAACAATATACAGCAATTGCAGTAAATTATCATTTACTCTGAAAGCTTTATATTTTTCTAAAGTAGTTCTTAGGAAATAGTCTCATTAGAGTTAAAATACGTAAGTATCTCTCTTCAGTTAAGCACTTTTATTATGAAATTTTAGAACAAAGAATTACACAACGTTTGATGGGGAATGAATTCTTAGATTGTACTTATGAATGTCACTTATTTATAGCTATAGAAA
>KK121397.1:211163-236566 GCA_000611955.2 Stegodyphus mimosarum | reverse complement strand
CCTTAATTTAGCCATTCATTATAAGTTCCATATTAAGCACAATAAAAATGTGGTTGCTAAAACAAATTACCAATTACTGGAAACTTTGATTAATCATTCATTATGAAATGGCAAATGAGTGACAAGTGGAAGAAAACAATGAAGCATTAAGCATCCGAAATGAGTATCAAAACATCGGAAGATATAAAACTAAGAATATCTTTCAGCCAATCACTATCTTCTCACCCTTTAGTTACGGGACTGCATTTTACAGTACTTTTTTCACTGTGGTGCTGAACGCGTTGCTGGTTGCTCTAGCTCCACATTACTTCACTAGGTGTGTCTTAACACTGGATTGGGTTTTTTAATAAACTGTAGACATTTAGAACATGCACGATATTATTTATTTTGAGGGACCTGTAGGCATTTAGAACATGCACGATAGGAAGTAGGAAAAGTCTGTAACTAATGGCAACATCTTGAGAACTGGTAAAGTGGCAGGCCGCGTGGAATTAAAATTATGGCTTAAAGGATAAATCGAGCTGTCGGTGATATGACATGGCAATAAATTTACAGCAAAAACAGCATTAGACAGATCATCCACTTTCTTTTATTTTTGAAAGCTTATAATCCGATTTGCTCTAAATCTGTCCAAAATTATCTGCAGCATTTATTCTGCAACTGCATTTATAAACTGATGTTTATCATATAAAGCGAAATCGTATTAGCAATTTCCAGTAGGCAGTGAACGTTTTCTCTTCATTTAATTATTTTACTTCCCTGGCATAAAGGTTTGGTTTTGATTTATGTCATTATGGAAAAGCCTCGAGGGCTATCTGCCTCAGGAGAGGGATGCCTTCGTGGAGAACTTTCTAAGGAGAACTAGCTCGTACACGGGAAGGGGAAAATCACGAAAGCGCCCGTGCAGCCAGCCCGCCTGAGGTATTCGAACCTCACACCAAACTACCAGTGTTCAAAATCTTTACCACTCGGCCGCATTTTACCACATTTCTTTGCTCCCGACGAAGAGGGACCTGTACCTCTTTGCCCTCGATATTGATTGAGTTCGTGACATAAATCTATGCCAAACGCAAAGTTGTTGCTCTACTAATTTTATGATTCTCCAGTTTATTTATCGCTTAAACAAAATCATTTAAATAAAATACTGATACACACTTTACATAACACAAAGAAAGTAAAAATGAACATTTTGCTTAATAATATTGAAATAAAAACTTTCCACAGCCAATTACGAAATTCGATGATATCCCCTCTTGGTGATAAAGAAACAGAACTTTAATTTCGACGCGTTGAATTGCACCTTTCTATACCAAGCCCAGAAAAGCAGGTAACAAGATATTTATGTTTTCTAAGCTTGAATTCCTGTAATTAAAATGTAGTGTTGTGAACTTTAAACTGAAAGTAAATTATCTCTTCATCTTTTGCGGCTTTTCAATCATATTTTAATTGGCAAATGTCCTTCAAATAAAAATGAGTTCAAACTTCTGCGAATGTCCTTTCAATTTTAATTTTTTTTTAATTTCCCTGTAATTAACGTATCGTCACGCACGCATAAATTGTTTACCAGTATTTTTAAGTTTTGAATTCAAAGAGAGTAATATAAGGGCGAGGTTTGTCTTGAAAATACTATTCTCCCTTTGAAAATCACTTTAAAGAAATTGCGATGAAATATCTAGGAACAGAAAAAAGTTTGAATTCTTTTAAAACTCAACGGAAAGTTTCTGAGCATAGTACATGCATAAATAAATACATTTTATAAAATCCTAGTAAATATATTTTCTAGGTACATTTTACATTTTTTGAAGCAAACGAAACTGTATTCTAATTGCATATGAAATATTGCGTAAGCTGTAGTATGCATACAGTTGGTTAATGTACTCGAATCCATAGTATTTCCCATTCAAATCTCAGTACTTATTTGAATTTATTGTATTGGGATCTTACAAAATATGGAAACAAAGATTCATGTACCCCAGACCACGAACTTTTCAATTCACTGCTATAAATATCAATTCGAACCATATTTTTCTTGTTGAATGAATAATATATATTTAACAAGATAAAATAGTAGCCGAGAAATATGGAAATGAGGGTTTACCATCAGAAGCCATTTGCATGGAAAATGCCCAGATGCCGCACCACGTTCCAGACGTTGAAAGTGTAGTAATAAACAAAATACTTTCAAGCGGTTTAGTAGGAAGATAAACCTTTATGTTGTTGTCATTGGATCTGCATGAGACATTTTATTGGCTCTATTTGAAATTCTAAACATAGTTTAAAATACTTCGGTGTATATTCTCTTAAACGGCCAATTCTGCTGCAATGATGCTATGATTAAAGAACTGAAATAATAAATATATTATTCTACAAAAAAGTGGAATTCCTTTGCAGTAATGTTAGAATTATTTATAAAATTTCAAATAAATGATTCCTTTGTTTTCATGTACTTGCATTTTACTATTTCATGCAATTAGAAGTTAAGGTTGTCAGGACTACTAATCCTTCTAGTTGCCTTTGCAAACATAACTGAAGTCCTGAGTAGGAACAGGAAGCTTACTCAAAGCTATGTTCATGCGTGTGCAGAAAATACAACAAAGATAGGAAGGGTTAAATTTACCCTTTATTTCTCACAGCGTACAGCCGTTCCCGCACTTCGGGCTACAGAGAGCAGCACTTATGGTCTAAAACGCGGAAAATAAAAATTAAACTAAACTAAATAAGAACTAAACTTAGATGCTTTACAGAGAGTAGTAACGCGAAGATTGACCTTTTAACGCTACGTATGTAGCGAGCGAAATGCAAAAACTACAATACGTCTTCAATTATCAGCGAGAACTGAGTTCTGGCCTTAAAGGCAGACATGAAAAGCACGCGCGTGGTAAAGAAGCGAGAAGTCGCTCTCTGTCTCTCTTTTTGGTTTAAAAGCCATGACTTAAATATTTATACAGTTTGCAACCTCATTTACATAAACAAATCTCTTTCGCGTTTATTCTGGCCGAAAATGGAAAATAAGGGAGGGTAACAGTTTTAAAATAAAATAAACGTTAGTAAAACTTAAAATCCTTACAATGTTACAAATATTGCTGTTTACTGCTTGCGAATAAGTGGATAAACTTTAATTTCTTGATTCAAATATATTTTTTTTCATCGTCGCCCGAGAATCTCTTTCAAAGGTCGCATAAATGCTCGGTCAACAGGATGTAGGCAGTTATATTCTTCAACTTGCAGCAAGGTAACGGAAAGGGGTACTGGCAGATCAAAGTCTTGAAATAAAGTTGCAGCTGTCATGTGGAATTAGATAAAGGAATTCAAAATGAGGAAGGCATAGCTGCATTATTATAGCAAGCGGGTCATAGCATGAACTAATGTAACTTTGCGTTGCAGTAAATCCCTTCTGCAAATAAAAAAATAAATGATACAATGAACAAGTTGCCCAAAAGGGATCATGGTTAGCGTCGCTCTCTGCTGTAATGAAGGGCCCGCGTTCGAAACCCGAAGAAAGCATGGATGTTTGTAAATGTATAGTGTCTGTGCGGCATGGAAGTACTCTAAATATGTGGCGAGTCGAAAGTCCTCACGAGAGGTTAGTGGTAGGAGAAGAGAAGTGGGAGACCCTGGAACCCATCCCCCCGGAGTGCTCTCCATGAAAACTAGGGGCGGAAATGAGGAAAGTCGTTTTGTAACTTGTATGGTACTCAAGGCTCATGTCAACGACAGGCGCAATCTTGCTCTCCTTGCCACGATGAATTCGTTATCGTGTTCTGATGTTACTATCAGACAAGTGAGATAAGTCACAATACGAACAATGAATAAATAATTAAATAAAAGAGATAGAAAATATAAAAAATTAAAATAACATATAAGTACGATAATATGCAACAGAAAAAAAGTGGACACATGCAGACACTATTTCCCAAACAACCTCAAATATGAAACAATGAGTAATTGAAATGTAGTAAAGCACACGGATACTTTTTCACATTCAAACTGTATAAAGTAACCTCAATTCAACAGAAAGAAGGCAAGCTTCAAATCATTTTTTAAAAAAACCTAATCTGGAAGCCATAATAAACTACACTACAACATAAAAAACTGAAAAACGACAATTATTGGATACTTTTGCAGTCTCAAATACTAAGAATTTAATGAACAATGCTACGGCACTTCCGACGTAAATCATAATAGAAGAATTTCACATAGGCAGGCTTAAAAAGATTCCTTTTCAACGGCAACAGAAATGGTAGATGGACAAATTAGCCACTCAGAGAAAACGATTAAAACAAATAAATGGGGATTTTGAAAATGCAAGCATACAAATCAACGCACTGAATACTGCATAAAATTAAAACAGACTAAAACACGTAAAGAAAGGATATTACTGAGGCTAAAAAACACTTGGAATGCATTTTGAACCGAAATCTTGACAAATTTAGGATTGCGTTTTAGCCTGCGTAGCTACCGCTACCTTTTTTTTTTTCAGCAATGCTTTCAGCTTCAATACAGGTAGACCTCCTACAACGCAGTAGATACGTTTCTTGAAAACACCGCGTTGTGGAAAATCGCGTTATAGGAGACAGCAAATTAATCCAAAAACTAGGATTCGGTTCTAAGTAGAGAGAAACTGCCTTTTATGGTGTGACATTTTCATCATTTTTTATTTATATGCATAAAACATTTCATAAAAACTTAAATAAAATTCAACATCATGTAAAAACTAAAGCTATTTTAAGTCAAAATCAAAAAGAAACATAATGTTATGCTCAGAAAGTTATATCTTATCATCTCTTAATATAGTTGTTCAAGAACATTTGACTGGCCTTATTTCAAGATCTGAGCTTGTTTTATCGACAAGTTCCACTGCAGTTTCGGTAGGTTTAGGCTTTAAAAATTTTGTCATTAGAGACTCTTTGCTCTTATTTTGCAAATCTTTATAAATTTATTGATAGACAGAAAAGAAATTTTGAAGATTTCTTTTAAACATTTCCGTTCTCTCTGGTAGAGGATCGCTCTCTAAAACGTAAGATTCCATCTGTTTCGCTTCGTCCAAATATTTTTCTATACCTTTTAGAGTGAATTCTTTGGTTTCTTCATTGAAAGGATCTTCCGAATAATTTACAATGGGTAGTGCTTCGGATATAAATGTCACCAAATCTGTTTCATTTATTTCATTTCCCGCAACTAATTCTAGAGTACCACCAACACTTCTTTCAGTGAATCCATCGTTTCCTGTTTCCTGTCTTACTATGTTGTTATACTGACGCTAAATCGGCTCAACAACATTTTCTTGACTGACTATTTTCAGTAATGAAGCTTTCCAGGAAGCATCCAGGAGTCTATTGGGACATTTCTTTTAGGAACGAGCAGATAATTTAAAATTGTAAATTGTTTCCATACTTCACTAACTGCAATATTTGTAGACAATATTAATTTAATTGATTTAAGGATATAATATAATTTAAAAAACAATTTAATTTTTTAGTCGGCGTTGTAAAAATACAGCGTTTTTCCAACCGCGTAGGCGGCCTACCTGCCGTAGTTTTCATCACCTATCCGTTTCCGCCCCACTACAACTACAGAAATTATTCTAGATACAGTCTTCTAACCTGATACTTCCGCGAATGACATGTTACAATGGGTACAATATCGTCTAAGAGAAGAAGTATAATTAACAATGTAACCTATTTCCACATTCAGCTATTAATTGATTTTGAAATAAATTAATACATACAATTTCTACCAATAAAAACAGATTTCCAAAAACTTATGGTATACTCAATATTATTTTAATAGAACTCTGCAAATCATCTCCAACCATTTAAGAATCCAAACGTCGAAACCGCATGCGTGATTTATAACGGAAGAGATCGGCATCTATTCCACTTTATGCAGAAATGTGTAGCCAGTGAGCTAAGTACTGATTGCTTTATGTTCGAGAAGCTGAAATAAGTTATAACTCATTTAACTTTATTACCACATTTTTATTTTTATAATACTCGTACATATGGATTCCATAGCTCTTGTCTTTCTCAGTGCTGCGCTTTTAATGGCCAGGCAATGTAATCTTTTTCTATTCTACTATATCATTTCAGAATGTTGAATACCTTATTTGCTTTTGTATTAATCGTTTTCAATTGTCGTAGGCAAAATATATACTTTTAATATCTTAAAATGAGGTCGTAAAATTCTTCTTCTCAAAATCCATCAGAAATCTCTTCTTTCTTACATGCATGAGTGATTTGCCATGAAAGTCCTTGATCAGTCCCTAAGAGCTGTTTCGATTCTTAATGCTTATTGAATGCTCTCATTTTATATCCCTTTCTTTCCTTCATCGTTTCCGATTTTTTCTGTCGGGAAGACATTTGCGTAGCTAGGTGACTGGTGAGAAAAACAAAACGAGCTAGAAATTAGGCATAAAATCTTGTTACTTGATATTTCTATATCAGTACTGAATCCGTAATTGTTCATTTCGCAAAGAATTTCAATATTCTCTAATCTGTTACTTGTGCGCTTCGACGTATGTTAAGTCATTTTTAGATAAGGTCATTCGTTATATATGACAACAATTGTTTTTTTATTTACTGAATACTTCAGAGATGAAAGTTGGTATGAAATGGAAACGTTCAGTACTTAATTGGCAAAGTACTCAGTAGCAAAACAAATGATTTAATTTGATCATACTTTATTTTTGAGATAATTTATTCCAGAAACAAAAGTGCTTAATTAGCTTGACTGTATTTTCTTTTGGGAGTTATTTGTATTTTAAATATGTATATATGTACACAGACACACACACACACATATATAAATCTTAAAATGAAAAATTGGGAATCAAACTATTTTCTGCTTTTATATTTAAATTTCTTGTACAGTAAATTTCCGATTGATGGGAGTAGATGATACAGTAAATTCCTGATTAATGGGCACAGGGTCGAGAATGACGTCCGTCCCTTAATTTAAAAACACAGGACAGAAAATATCCCATTTAGTAGCATAAAGTACTATTTAGAATTTATCTGTATTTTGAATAATTAAGAGAATATGCTAATTCCGCAGTAATCTTATTTCACTGCCATTATTTGCGAAATTTCATCCCTTTTCGCAAAACACAAGTTTAACATTTTTATACAGAAACCAATTAATCCACCTCTGTTTAATCCTTAGATCACTTTGCTATCTAATAGTTATAAAATACTAAATTTTTGCCTGGAATTACTAAATTTTGGCCTAGAAATTAGAATGCATTCTAGTTTAACTTTGAAGCATCTTTAAGGTATAACAAATATTATCGGATATTTAAACTGCGAGATGGCCTGATGCCCTGAAAAATACATTATTCTTTATGTTTACGTGGAACAATGAGGAAAATAGGGCCATTTCATTGTGCAAAATGTTTTACCTTTGTATCTTCTTAAGGATTTAGCTACGAATTGTTTATAATAGAATTATTTTTTGAAAAATCAGTTGCGTAAACTTTACTTTCACCAAATTCATCTCCCTCTTTCAATTCCAGGAAAGTTTGCAAGAAAAGTCATGGCTTTATGGACTACAAAAGAAAAATGAAAATGGAAAAAGGAAAAAAAAATCAAACTTAAAACAGAAATGGAAACTTGGAGGCGAAAAGTCGTCATTACGGAAGTGTGAAAGATATGCCTTTCGTTCAGAGCTGAGATTAGAAGAAACTCTGGGCCCTTTTAGAATGGGACTTATTGATCGTCGTCTTAAATCTCGCTAACTCTTTGAGACTCGTGCGACTTAAGACGTCCTTAAAAAATCTACAGTAAAATAAAATAAATTGAAAAATATATCAAGGGAAAAAAACTGGAGAAATCCCTGGGTGATACTTTTTGAGCATTTTCCTTATTTTTATTTATTATTTTTAACAGCGCAGTCGTTTCAATGAAAAGAGGTCATGTTACGTAAATCGAATTTTGTCGCGCTTCTGTTTCTGAATGATACGTCTTTTGGGAGATTTTTTTTATCTATTTCTAGCCGACTAACTTTAGATTTTTTTATTCCCTGCGTCATGTATTAAAAAATGTTGTTTCAAGAAATTGCTTGTTTTAAAATGTAACTGATTTTTTATTAATAGACTGAGTTTAAGTAATTAGTCAATAACGTTTGAATTATTTGGAAAATCTTTGTACATAATGCAACGACAATGCATTCCAAGCACTGCTACAGCGCCACCATTTACAAAACTTACTGTGAACTTACACTCTGCACACCAAAAAGTAAAAAAAAAGGGGGGCAGTTCTTATAACTCCCGAGCCAACGAAATTTAATTATTTAATTTGCGTTTTCCATGTCTCAAGAACAGGATTTAGAATATATATCAGATTTATATACAGCATTGTTTTAACATAAATATTTACACCCAAAATCTAGCTTTTACTGAAATAGCACACCGATTTGTTTTCCATATTTCTGTCTTACTGATGATAGAATAAACATAAAAAGTTCTAAAACTTAGTGGGAAACAGACCAAGAAATTCAAAAATTTACTTTGGTGCACTTTATTCAATTTTCGCTTAGAATAATTCCCTTGGCGAAATTCGTAATTTGTTGTGAAACTGATTAGTATCTTACAAACATTAAAAATAAATAAATAAATGTGCGAGGTATAGATGGCATTTACTGTCATAGAACTAGGGGGAAAAAAGGGGGTTCCTCGCTTTGGCCCTCGTGACCTCAAACGGATTCAGATGTTTTAAAACTTCAGGGGACAGTAAAATGTCCCGGAAATTGTTATAATGTATATATTTTAGTATAATTGTATTATGTTGGGATGTAGATATGATATAAAAAGATGAATCAACTTCTTCAAGTTTTTATTTCCCATGCATCAGCATTGATTTCGATTCATCGTCACACTACCCAGGTAAGTAAGTTAGTTTTGTCTTTTGTTTTCTGGATTGCTCTGTGACTTGGATGAGTCAAAGAAATGTTTTTATTATTATGATGAGGCTATGTATTAGTAATAATTTAATTGATCGTAACGTGTTTTCATTTCGGTTTCATTGTGCACGAGCGAGAAAAAAGGTGCATCGTTCATTCTTTCAGGTAATTTTTAAAAACGAGTAAACCACATTTTGTGTCGTTATTGCTTATAAATAATATTCCAAATTTCAAAATGCCCCAATATATAAATTCCCGTATATCTCGGGACAGTTCGAATAAAAAACTCTAATTTTTTGCACGTTTACCTAGAAATATATTTACTTTAAAGTGGTGATAAAAATTTTATATGTTATTACACAAAACGTTTTTCGAAAAGTTTATAAAAATTACAAAACAATACAAATTCTAAACATAAATCGGAAAATATCTGCAAATTTTATTTGGATTACAACTGAATTTGAAATTCTGGAAGAAGGAATTAAGTAATTTAAATAAAAAAGCGAGATTAATAAATATGTACCAAATTCAATTAACATTTCGAGGAGTTAAAATTTTCAGAACTAATTTTTTTAAAAACTACTGGCGATTTTTATCAAACTTGGCACTTTTGCATAATTGTTATTTTTGTCCGCTAATTAAAGATTTTATGCATTATGTAATTATGTCTTTATCGTCCCATTATCCATGAACAACATTTTCCTTTGTGTGTATATAGAATATTTTATTTTACCGTAAGTGATATGATACCCTTACGCATTTTTCTGTACCAGCACAAGAAAATGTCTGATGTAAAAGGCGAATGATATATTAAAATTAAAACTTCTGTTTCATTTCAAAAGTTCGCACCTAAGCATTATGTATTTATAGCTTAGAAGCCGTTGAACATGCAGCTGCTAATCATTACAGCTTGCGCGATTATCAGATTAAACGTTGGGGATTGAGTTGAAACCGTATTGCAGTACTCTGCCTTCGTCTTCCGGAAGACGGATTATATGATGTTTACAATGAAAAATGTTTAGAAAAGATAACATTTTGGAAGGATTCTTGTGGAAATGATACTATAACATTAATGGTGTCAGATGAAACGTTCAATAATAGCTAATGGAGAAAAGTAATAAACTGGGTTTGGTTGATATTTTGACGTTTTTCTTCAGTTTGAATAAATTGGTTTCCAGTTAGTAGTATCTCACTTCTCATAGCCATGATAGTATCTTAATACACAATGCGATCAGTCATGTAGCCTTATCTCTGATTCATTGTGTATATACTGAAGACCTGATAACAAAGTTTCAAGACTGCAAACTTCCAAGAAAAGTTAAAATCACTGCAGAAAACTATACTCCTGATAATTCAAAGTAATACCGTTTCTTCTTAATGTACAATTCTGAGGGCTGTCGGTGGATGTTCGAAAATGTTTTCGTAGTCATTTATAGGAATACTGTCAAGCTTCCATTCCCTAGTTTTCACGATCTGTTGAAGATTCATAAACAAAAATGCTTTTTCTAGAAGTTTCAGTTTTGGAAAGGAAAAAACTGGTCAGAGCCAATTTTAATCTGAATTTAGGATTTGAGCCAATTTTAGGATGGATAGTTGATCTTTGGAACGCCGCACTTAACTACAAACTGCACCACAGTCAATGCTAAGCGCTCCGTCGGGATTTCACGCATTTGAGTCAACTGCCTTTTTATCGGAAGTGTAGGTCTCATATAATGATTTAAGGCCCGATTCAACTGAAAAATTTTGCGATCATTAGTCGTCAGTTGCGATTGGTTTTCCTGTTTGGGTATTCATTTGAAGCACAACGATCACTCTGAGTTCGCGATCGACAGTTCTTGTAGCGATCACTCCGAACCCATCACTCCGCGGCAAAAATGATCGAATCAATATGATGGCTGTGTTGTTTGTGCTTTCATGAAAGCAGAATTTAAGTGTGTCAAGGAATTTAGGATTTAAGAGAAATCCTTTAGATCAAATGGATGGGCCAGCAATTTATATCAAAGTATAGGGTGTATAAGGCTCCTAGCAAGGGGAGCTGACTCATCATCGGTGTTCTATGTAAAAGAAGCGCACTTGTTGCTAGTAGACATTGATTTAGCGTTGTCTTGTTTACATTTGTATTAATGGGTTGCGACCTAATTCCGAGAAATATGGCTGGACGCGCTGCATCAAATCATTCATACCATTCTAAAAATAACTTAAATATATAACTCCCGAAAAATGACGAAATATGAAGAAATGGGTAATTAATTCTCTGCGATTGGAATAAATTCCAGCACAGGAACGTGCCCTTTTGAAGTAAGTTCAGCTTCATATGCTTTTGTATATTGTAAAAAAAATAAGCGTTTATCTTTCAGCAAAATGTGTATTTTCATTTAATACTGCTAATAAATTACAAATTGATTTACATGCACAAAATAAATTGCAGAATGTGTCTGTGGTGTCAATACACAGATACCGCGAATGTTGATGTGATTATTTTCATTGTTATTATCGGGAACGGATAAAGTTTAAAGAATTATATTTTACATTTGATTTCAACTTTGTGCGTAATTAGAACTATAAAGTGCTCTTTATTTACGTTTTAATGAGGAATTCATGGTTTAAAATCATATGTCATTTTTTGACCCTGTTATATTGTCGCCATATCGATCAGTTGGCCCCAGTGTGAAAAAAAAAGTGTGAACATCGGATAATATCATTAAAATTATGCTATATATAATGTTTCCTTTAAAGTAATATAAATATACCGCATTTCATTGTAAAGAGGATAAGCATCAATTTAAGTATTTAACGAATAATTTTGACTGCATTTTATACATCATTACCGTCCTCACTGTGCAAAAATCGTAAGCGAATGCCTTCAATCGGAGGATATCACCCGTATGGACTGGCCAGCATTCTCATCGGACTTGAATCCAGTAGAGCGCGTGTGGGACATGCTTGGCCGACGAGTTGCAGCCCATCAACCTTCTCCTACATGTCTACCGGAACTTCGGAGAGCATTGCTTTTTCAGTTGTGTAATATCCCCCAAGATCTGATCGATAATTTGATACTCAGCATGCCTAGGCGTTGTACAGACTGTATTGCATCGTCTGAGAGACATACAATGTATTAACAATCATACCAACCATGCAATATTGGTTTTTTTGTAAATAGGTGCTTTTTGTAATTTGCTCCAGGGAACAAAAATCGGTAATGTTTTCAATAATAGTACATATAGCGTCTTTTTTTTGCTCTTTACCTTTTGTTTAATAAATAAGCTTTACAAATAAGTCAAATTTGTTTTGCTTCTAACTCTTCGTTTGCCTGATTTTGCATTATCCTTAATTTATGGACATGAGTGTATTTTTTGAGTTGTTAATAGAGCTATAGTCTATATTTTTCTTTTGCAATAATACATCTTTTGAATCACGTTCTTCAGTACGCATGCATAATTTACTTGACATATATTTTTCAGATGTTAATGTGATTTATGTGAACGGAATGTGTCTTTTAGGTTAGCTGTTCTCATGAAAGAGTTAAAATAAAATTATATCCTTTGAAAACTTTTCATAGATAAAACTTTAAAACAGTAACCCTGAGAAGCCAAAGAGGGCACACTAAAACTGAATTGCAACCCTTAAACAACGATTACAGGATAACGGACGAGTCAGGCTGCATCTCTAGGAGTTCTGTCATTGGTTACTTCGAAAACAAAGCAACTTACGACCACGTGATAAACAGCATCCGCGTGTCAAGTAACCTCTGGCAGCCCCTATCAGTTCGACTGATAGGAAAGTGTTTCAATTGAATACGAAAATTGGCTCGTTTTCAAAAGTGATCGCTAATGCTGGATGTAAGGATCTCTGTTTGAGTGATCATCGGTGTTTCAATTGAATGAGGCCTTTACTTTTAACAGATGATGAAATATTCTCACATCATGTGGAAACCAACTGTTTTCTTCGACTTTCTATGTTTGGATAGCCTGACAAAGATGCATTGTGTAACTCATTTAATGTACTTAATTAAAAATTGCCTGAGATAACCGGTAATAATTCTGTGTTTTATTTTTGCCCTTTGAGTGAAACAAAAGGCCATAAATAATTTCGTAGTTCTCAGTCCTGATCCTAATACCAGTGAAATCCAGATGTTGAAAATTATCAGAATTTTCTAAATATGCCTAATTATTTTTAAACTTGGGATCCTCCTCCAATTCTTTTAATATTGTTTCTCGAGAACCCAATTCTTTTTAAGATAATATAGCAGACCTTATCTCTTTTTCCTCATCATTCAATTAATTCCTCAGCAGGGCAGTAACAACAGCATTTTCTTTTTTTATATATGCTTAATCTTTACGTTAAATTCCTGTCATTTGAGGGTCTAGCTTATAAATCCTGGCTATAAGTCCTTTGACAGCGAAACCTCATCAGGTAAATTATTGTTTTCCTGTCACAAAACTACTAGAATAACATAGGCACTATTTTCTGGGATTATGATCTTAATTCTAAGGATTTCTTCAATATTCCTTTCAATTATATTTTTCTTATCTTTATCATATTGGTAGGGTACAGGAAAAATCATTTATTACTGTAATGTTGTTAACATGTTGTTCACAAGCAGATACTTTAAAAATGGAACTGCAGCCGTGGCCGATTTGGCTATTTTTTTAGATGAGAAATCTAGTCTTAACATGAATTACACAACGTTGTGAACAAAGTCTGCGCTCCAATTTTGAATACTTTTGTGCCTTTTCTACACCAATGTATTAATAAATTTCGATGAAAGGTAAGAGAAGCAGACAGCAGTAGACTGGTACGACATGTATAATTTGACATGCCGGATCAAAATGATTTATTTCAGGACACCTCTATCACTATTTGTTAAAGTTTCGGTTCACAAATTCCAAATTCTTCCTGCTTGAAGCGATATGTTAATATCTGCATCTTTTAGTATTATGTAAGAGTTATGTGAGGAGGATGAATTCTGGAATGGCACAGTTTCGAAAATTTAATATAAGCATTTACTAATTTTAGGACAGAAAGCGAAAATAAAATTAATTAAAACTACGAGGTAGGAGGCTATTGCAAACTAAAGTTAGGGTTTTATCTTACTTTATGTCTTAATCTTTCTACACACACACATATATATATATATACACATTCTGAACGATTGTTCGCAGACAAATATATTTAGTATAATAAATGAATTTAAAATAGAAATCTTAAGACTAAAACAATTTTGATTAGGTGTTAACTATTGGTAAAAATTTATGAAGCTTAATATTTGAATATAAATCCCGTAGAAAGAACGAAAGATTATCAATGTTCAATGCATTTTCCGAAGCTTACTTATTCAAACAAAACAATTCGATCTTCTTTGCAGCTGAAGTGGTAGGAGACGTATTGGTTGACATATTGGTCAGTAGAGATATTGGTGAGACTCTGTATCAGTACTGTTAAAAAACGTAATGCTAATTAATTTATGAATGTGAAGCTCAAAAATATGCATTTTAATTTTCGCGGAAGAGATAATGAATTTCAGAACACTGGTTTCAAATTTAGTTGATTTAAAATTAAAATTCCAAATTCTGTGTATTTCCTAAAATTTAATTTTATTTAAATCCTAAATGCATATTCTGACCGTCAGATGAAAATGGTTATATCATTTTTATTTTATTAATATATTTATGTAGTAAGTTATCGTTCTCCCAACAAAAAGCGAAAAAGAATATATTTTTTCTAAGAACATTTTAATAATTGTAGGTTTTGTAGAAGACTTATACAAAAATGAAAATTTCAGAGAAATTTAACCCTTGAGTGTACGGGTAGAATAAAATGCCATTAATGCACTGGCTTGGTCTGCGATACGAATTATACTTTACATCAGATATATCGTACTCGCATCATTTTAAAATTAAAACAACTTCATCTTCGTTTAGTTAAACATATTTATGATAATAAAGTCATGAAATAAATCAACAAAACAAATTTTTATATTCTTGTGAACATTTTTTACAACAAAGATATCTATTTAGACATTACACTGAACTTTAACACTGAACAAATAATTAAAATAAAGAATGCATTTGATAAATGAATTTTCTATTGTTGATGAATAGCTGATTCAAACGATGATTCATCTTTCATTTTCACATTCATTACAAAAAAGCGCAGCATGCTCTAAACACAGATATTTTTTTTGCGCTGCTTGCACATATATTGAGTTTTTCGTCCTTACACTAGGCACATCCGCCCCTTTTTCCTGTTTCATTTCGAAGCTCCAGCTTTGCAACTATTCATGAAAATTTTTGTGTAGCAGTATTAATATTCCTTGGAATGCTTTTCGACATTGCTCTTTCTTTTCTTTTGTCAAGTGGAATATTTTTCAGATGTCAAATGGTAGTTTTTTAAAAATATTCTTCTGTTTTGGGCTTCAGCCTTATCAGCTGCATTTCATTTGAAAATTAAATATGAATTATAAGCTTCCATATTTAGTAGGCTATAAAAAACTACCATTGACCAGAGTTTCGTATTTCGAGCAACATTATAAAATGCGTTGCTTTCGTCGACACAGTCAACGCCACTTTTGTTTCATTACATAATGTTATGATTTCAGGTTTCATCTTGTCATCCACACTTTCATCAATTTTGGCATCATGATGCGCGGATGACAAGAGGATCACTGTTTTATCCTGCTTTGGGACATATAAAACTAAAGTCATATCATCTTGGAATTCGAACAAACTCCTCAAACAAAGGTAGTGTTGCGGCCAAATCATCATGATTATTGGGATTTAAATTTTAGTGAAGTCCTGCAAATACATAAAATAGACAATGAATACCACACAGTTGCCTAAATTCTGAAATTTAAAAAAATAAAATAAAATGAAATTTTGAAAAAACTTAGATATTTAGACGGGCTGGGTCTCACAGACCCAAGACGATTAATGCAATGAAATAACTCCCTCCTGAAAGAACCAGTTTTTGTTTTGGCAATGCACGTGTGAAATGATGTACTAAAGACAGGAAAATAGGTAGAACATCAGCAGTGCAGATGCTGTCATGTGCCTGAAATAAAAAAAAAAAAACCGCATTTGCGTGGGTTTCACAGACCCAACACGTGTAGTGGCGGGCGAGCTAATAAGAGATGTTTTCTGACAAACAGTTTTCTTGATTTAAAATTAACTCATTATTCTCATACCTTAAATTTGGATTATGCAGGATTTGTCGAGAAGATATAGAAATATTAAATGGTTATCAATCGAAAAGTGTTTGCTTTTATCAGTAAATATCTGGCAATAGCTCATAGAATTCTTTAAGTTTACAAACACATTCTTTTATTAGTTTCCATGAGGCTAGAAACAAGTCAGAATACTTGGCGTCATTTAAGAAATTTTACAGCTAACCAGGCAGAAAACATATTTTGTATTTACACAGCATAAATTGTGTAAATGTAAATAATTAATTTAGAAGTAACCTACAAATATGCTAATAATTATAAGTGTTGAATTCGCACATTAATGTATTACATTTTTCTAGCAACAGTTTCCTTACTGAATTTCTTTTAGAATCCAATATTCCGTTTTTAAAAGAATATTAAGTTTTGCTATTTGTTTGTAGAGTTGAAAAATAGAGGATTTGAAGTGAATATGGTAGTGTTGTTTGCAGTTTAGTAAAATACGGTTAAGGTAGTGAGTCTTAATCTTTATTTTATTGCTTTGCTAAGAAACAATAACTGGTGACCCGTAATTCTCATCTTGTTTATTTAATATGGCTAAGGAAAGCGAATTAATGGATGCCAAAGCAAATAAAGTAAGCATTAAAATCCCACCGTTTTTTGGTGAGAAAAACCGAGCATTTCGGTTTTACCAAGTGGAAGCCCAATTTCAAATAAATGAAATTACCACTGAAGAAGCCAGATTCAATTAATTGATATCCCAGCTTGAACCCAAGAATGTTGAAAATGCATGAGACATTATTAAAGACACTAAGCCTAATAAATATTCTATGACGAAGGAGAGAATTTTAAATATTTTCAAAGAAAATGAATATTAGCGAATTCAGCGTCTAGTTACTGGATTAGAACTCGAAGATTATACGCCAGGTCAGCTTTCGCAGGAAAAAAACAAGTCTACCTATAGACTATTTTCCGGAAAACGTGCTAAAATCTTTAAGGCTAGATAAATTACCTAATTTTATATAAAATGTTTCTCCACATAAGAGATGAAAATTTAGACGACCTCACTACGATGGCTGACAAAATGCATGAGATGAAATCTGAAAACAAAATTTACGCTGTTTCGCCAAACATTAATGTTAATGATTGTTTATTTGCAAAATAACTTCCTTAGAACAGAAAATTGATTCAATGGAAATCAATGATCGTTCTAGATCAATGAGACTCGAAATGCATTCCGAATTCGTAGGCGTTCGAGAAAGATATTTAATACGAAAGGTAAATGTTGTGTTTTTCATTTAAAATTTGGCGATCGTTGTTGACCTGGGAAATATTATTCGCCTTGTGCTTGGCAAAAGAAGTCAGAAAATTTTATAGCGCGGCAGGATTAGCGGCTACTGCTGTTGCTGATATCAACGGCAGTCGCAAGTTTCATTTATTTATTAAAGGCATAACACAGTACTTAGTAGATTCAGGTGCTGATGTTAGCCTCATTCCTACAACTCATCATAATACAACTGTAGATGATTTTAAATTACAGCGAATGAAACGGAAATTCCAACTTATGGAATTAAAATTTTAATTTTAAATTTAGGACTTAGAAGAGAATTCGTGTTTTTTTTTTTTTTTTTATATTAGCTAAAGTTGGTAAAGGACTGATTTTTTAAATAAATTTAAAGTTTTAGTTAGCATTCATATGCTACATACAATTAGCATACAATGTTATGTATGTTACATAAATTAGCATACAATTGCATACAATGTTAACATACAATTAACTAATGGCATAACTAACTTGTCTGTTCGAAGTAAGCTAACGACAGTGTTTTTTGATAATTCTCTTAGTACTGTACGTAAAAATTCTAAATATGTTAACCCGCGGGAAGGCGCGTGGGATGTATTATACCCCACCCCTACAAAATAGTGGAATATTCCCAACTTGGGAAACCGCAATTTTGTGCCCCTTTCAGTAGCTGAGTTTCTAGTAGTGTATGACCTTCAGATCCGGTTTACTGTTGCATATGTGTTTCAGAAAAAGATTTATTGTCATTTGTTGGAACTGGGGTATGACACACCCCACGCGCCTGTCCACGTAAGTGTTTTCTTGACGGAATATTTATTTCAGAAATTTAATTCTAGAATAGAACAATAAGTATTTCTACTCGCAAGGGATTTTAAAGTAGCTAAAATTATATTTTTAAAGATTTTTTAGTGCATTATGGCAAAAAGAATGAGTCCCTATGAATTAGAGATGGAACGGCTGCGAGATTTATTAGAAACTGTTGAAAGTGATGAAGATTGCATTTCGGAAATTGAAAGTGATACTGACATTGAAATATTTAGTGAACATAATACAGATACAGAAGAAGATGATGAACTGGATAATACTAAAGATGATGATGATGATGATTCTGATGATTTTGTTCGAAAAGATGTGGAACGGTGTGGAAAAAAAAGAAATTTAGCAAAATGTAAGAGTTCGTTCCAATAATATTATGACTCATCTTCCAGGACCTGTAAGAGAAGCCAGAAATGTTACTGATCCCTTTAGTAGTTGGAATATTCTTATTGATAATAGTATATTGTTAATAATTGTAGAATGTACGAATTTATATATTTCTGAGATAGTTTTACATTATAAACGTGAAAGAGATGCAAAACCTACTGACGTGTCGAGATAAAAGCAGTTATAGGACTTTTATATTTATGTGGTCTTCACAAGTCATCGCATCTCAACGTAAAGGACCTTTGGGCTACTGACGGTACAGGTATTGAAATTTTTCACACAACAATGCCCTATAAGCGATTTTTATTTCTTTTACGTTGCATGCGTTTCGACAAATTGCTAGACAGGCCACAGAGAAAACTCTTTGATAAATTAGCCGCAATTAGAGATTTCTTTGAAAAATTTATTTCAAATTGCAAAGATTCTTATAATTTAGGTGAGTACGTCACTATTGACGAGAAACTTGAATGTAAAGGACCTTTGGGCTACTGACGGTACAGGTACTGAAATTTTTCACACAACAATGCCCTATAAGCGATTTTTATTTCTTTTACGTTGCATGCGTTTCGACAAATTGCTAGACAGGCCACAGAGAAAACTCTTTGATAAATTAGCCGCAATTATAGATTTCTTTGAAAAATTTATTTCAAATTGCAAAGATTCTTATAATTTAGGTGAGTACGTCACTATTGACGAGAAACTTGAACCCCTTCAGGGCCGATGGGGGTTCCGGCAATATATGCCGAACAAACGAGCAAAATACGGAATCAAGATTTTTGCACTGGCAGACTCAAGAACGTTTTTACTTCTAATATGGAAATATACTGCGGTACACAGCCAGATGGTCCCTTCAAGGTCAGTACTAGTCCATCTGACGTTGTGAAAAGATTAATTCAACCACTGCATAAATCTAGCAGAAACATTACTACAGATAACTGGTATACGAGTTACCCACTAGCTGCGGATCTTCTAAAAGAAAAGCTGACACTTGTAGGAACAATGCGGAAAAACAAAAGGGAAATTCCTCCTACTTTTGTTACTTCTAAGGGAAGGGAAATATTTTCTACACTTTTTGGTTTTGAAAAAGATAAAGCATTAATTTCTTATGTTCCTAAAAAAGGAAAAACTGTTCTTATGCTTTCAACATTATATAACGATGATGCTATAGATGATACTACTGGAGAAAAGAAAAAGCCAGAAATGATATGTTTTTATAATATGACTAAGGGAGCAGTGGATACGGTAGACGAAATGGCAACAAGTTATTCAGTTGCCAGAATAACAAGGAGATGGCCAATGGTATTTTTTTCTGCTCTGAATATTGCTGCAATAAATGCTCGAATCATATTGCTTTCAACTGCTAATCCACCAACCAGATATAGAAGCAGACGCCTGTTTTTGAAGGACTTAACATTAGAACTAATTAAAAATTGTATTGAACAAAGATCAGATATTAATACGTTAGCGAGAAATTTATGTACGGCGTGCAAAAGAAGAGCAGAAGTTTCTAGTATGAATAATTCAAACGAATCTATGAAACTCGAAATAACTAAACATAAAAGATGTGGTGAATGTCCTCGAGCTAAGGATAGAAAAACTCGAATTAGATGTATAAAATATGGAATCTTTCTTTGCCAAGAACATATTAATGTATTATGTTCAAAGCTTAACCAGATAAAATAAGCATTGTGCATTAGAGATACAACAAAACTTAAAGGTATGATGTCTGTTTTGTTATTATTTTCATTCATTTTTATTTTAACTCTATAAGCGTAATATTGGAAATTAATTTTTGGTCACCTAAGGTTTATTCACGTATAATAAATAAAAAAACTGATTTAAAACTAAATAAAACCTTTTTTTATCGTATTTTAAATATTGGGGTATGTGAAACCCCACGCGCCCACTCAAGTAACTTTTCGTGGTGTGCCTTCCGCCGGGTTAATTTGTTACAACAAAACCCAAATTCAGCAAAACCAAATTTATCAGTATCGGCATTTAAGCATGATACTAAGCATTATACTACAACAACAGGGCAATCTGTTTATACCATAGCTAGACATCTGGATGCAAAGCGACTACAAATAGCAAAATAGGAATTTCAGTATATGTTAGAAAAGAACATTATTTGTCCGTCTAAAATCCCAATGGGCCAGTCCTCATCACATAGTTCCTGTGAAAGTTGGTTTCTTTAGAGTTATGCCGTGATTATCGCTGTTTGAATGCACAAACAATACCAGATCGTTATTCTAAACTGGGATAAGAGGACACATTTAAAAACACTCGAATATTTTCTAAAACTGATTTGCATAAAGCACATTTGCAGATTCTTGAATGAAAATCATAAGCAGTAACTGCCATTATAACCCTTTTCGGTTTATATGAATTTAACGTCATGAATTTGGGGTTGCGTAGCACACCTTCTACATTTAAAAAATTTATTAGAGGTGTTTAGAACTAAATTTTGTTTTCCTATACTTGGATGATGTTTTGATTGCGTCAAATACTGAAGAGGCACACGAAAAACACTTAAAATTAATTTTTGATAGGTTACAAAAATATGGATTCAGAACTGATGTTTCTAAATCTGGTTTTTTGGATTTTTAGGATTTTTAGTTTTTCTAATTACACCAAAGGGATCAAAACGTCTTCCTGAAAATGTTAAAGCTATTCTTAGTGTTAAACTGCCTGACACTGTTCATTAATTATAAACCTTTCTCGGAATGCTTAATTTCTAAACGCCGCTGGTATTTTACACAAATACACATTTACTTAAAAGGCTCAAAAAAGGAATCATCGGAAAATAACGTGGAGGGATGAGACCGTTCAGCAATTTGAAAAATGCAAAGAAGATTTAGCAAATGTTGTTCTTCTGTCTCACTCAGGCCCAGAATTACCCTTTCCGTTGTGCACAGATGCTTCGGATTGGCAGTAGGTTCAGTTTTACAACAATTCGAAAATGGTATCTGAAAAACCGATCAGATTTTACTCCAGGAAGCTTAAACTGACACAAGAGAATTACAGTACATATAATCGTGAACTTCTCGCAATTTATCTTTCTATTAAATATTTCAAGCATTTGTTAGGACAAAAATTCGCAGCATATACTGACCAGAAACCCTTAATCTAAGCGTTTTCTCAAAAGCCCGATAGAGCATCACCATTGCAAATTCGGCCATTTCAATATATTTCAAAATCTACAACAGATATTAAGTACTTTACAAGGACAGAAAAACGTAGTAGCAGATACATTCTTCAGAATCTAAGAGATCACTTTAATTAATTACTACCAAGTTGCCAAAGCACAAGAGCGAAATGATGAATTTGAGACATTTGCTCACTAAAATTTGTACAATTATCTTGTTTGTAACCTTTAAATCATCCCATGTCATCACTAAATACTTATTTATGTATTCCGAAGTGAGTATTTTTCATTGCCTGTTGCTGATTTTGAACGCCACATTATAATTCTTCAGATTTTTAGATTTTTATGTCCGAGTCAAGCTTGATACCCATTCCCCATGAAAAATATTTATCATTGTTAATAACTTAAGAACTGTCGACATTTAATAATTAATATTCCAGTTCGTGTATACAGAATATTCTAGAAAGTTTTTATGGTTTTATTTCCTTAAATATTGATTTTCGATATGCATTTGTAATTACAATGTTTCTTAAAATAAAGTCTAATAATTACGAAAATACTTTGATAAATCACAAGATTAAATCTCTTCTCTAAGATGCCCAAGAATTTTGTACATAAAGGTATTAGATATGTTTTATTCAAAGTATTAGCAGAATGAAGAATTTCTTAATTAAAATTTTTGCTGCACAGACGCCATATAAAATGCACTTTATTTCCCTCTCAAAGCGGACAGCCTTGGGATATCTGAAACTCGTTCTTTAGAGATGAGCTGTTAAATTTGCCAATTTTGACCCCAAAGACGGTGGCCGCTTTAAAAAGGAAGTACCAAAAGAAGACTTATTTATTTTTTATTTTAATACTACAACTAAATAATTTTTTACTCCTGAATGAAGTGATACTCCATAATGCAGACAAATATAACTTTCACATATTTTTTTCGTTTATCACACATAAAGATTTCCAGCTTTATTTAATAAAATATTTATAAATATTAAGTAACAGACAGGGTATTTAGCATATCGAGAGGTTTTTCTCGTGGGAAAACATGTATATCGGTAGATTCGTGCTAACCAAACAGACATTTAAATCGACTGCCTTATCTATGAAACCTTTTTGTGTAAACATTCCGCTACTAACTATAAATTCAGAAAAATTAAGATATTAATGCAAATTCAGAAATTACTTGATTACTTCCTTGTTGTCGTTGTTGAGTTCTCGCTTTTCATATAATCTCCTGACGCTCTCTCAGCTAACACGAAAGAGGAAAAAAAATATGCTACACCAGTCCTTAATCCTGTTGGAACTACCTCAGGCTTTACGATCCAGTATCTAGAGAACATAATTACACTTTAGAACATGACATTACCCTTCGAAGAAAGTAATTTAACAAGATTATTTCAAAATCCTTCTAGGATCACGAGCCTTTAAAACAAATGCTTTTATATACACCGTCATACATGCATGAAGATGCACGAACGATTTACGCGGATACAAAATCTGACAGCAAAATATCATAAAATGCGTAATATGCGAGGGAAGAGAAGGAATAAAGAAGGAAAAAAACAGAAAGTTCTGTTTTATGCAAAATAGAAGCACTAATGACTTAAGTTTTCAGGCCGAGAGTATCTACCTCTCTAATTACATATGGAGAAATGAAAAACTCCCCGGAGATGTTACTCTGTATTCACTATGCTTCGACCGAACTGTGAAAGCAAATGCATGCTCTTTCAAAGAAACAATGGTCTAGGTCCAAGTTTGACTTATTGTTAGGTCCAGAACTAGATTGGATGGTTAGAAGAAACCGTATTTTCTTAAGAAACGACTACAGGGAAAAAAAGAAACTTCCAAAAACCTCATTTCTAGTTTTTAGAAGAATAAATATTCAATTCTAAGCTAATGTGACGCAAGAGTAATGTATTAATTAAATACAAATTAAGTTGTGTTACTCTTGATTCTTTTAACATAAATTTAATTCGCAACAGCACATTAGATAATTAAATTTCTTTCGAAATACATTTTTGCTTTTTTGGAATTATGAAATATGCTAATGAGATGCGCTCAGTGCATTATTTTCTATCTCTCTGGGTATTTATTATTTTAAGTATCAAACTTAAATGTCTCATTAGCAAAAATGGAAATATATTACACAGAATTTTTTAATTCTTAGATTTTATTTTGAACTGTTCTCGAAAGACTTTCGGAAAGAAAGGAAAATTGTGAGACTCATTTATCTTTAGATTAACTGCTTATGAACAGCTTAATTTTCATGAATTCCATCTTAAAAAATAACCTTCTTTAATTAAAGGGAACTAACAAAAAATAAGTTTGTGGAGAGAATATGCGATTACTTTTATTTTAAAAGAAAAGGAAATACGTATTGTGGAAATTTCAGATTAAAACCTGATACCTCAAAAAGCGATTTCGCCATTAAAAACCATAAACGATGCGGATTGAAAATAAAATTGCCTTTAAAACAACCTGAAAAATTCTAAATATATACAAAGTTATTTGCATAAACTAATATGCTTTAAACCATGCTGCTGACATTTTATGTTTTCTGTATACATTAAAAGCAGATGTGTATCGTTGTTGTAACTAATCTCGCTTGTCTGGTATCTGAACAAGCCCACGGAATTCATCGTGGCAAGGAGGCAAGGAGGCTAATCACTAGCGGTTGGGCGGCTGCAAGCACATGAGCGCCCATGTATATGAGTAAGTGCCTTATGAGCATAGTCTCAATATGTGCTGAATATGAACGTCATGGATATTGCGGGAAAGATATTAAGCTACCTACTACAAAATTAAATCATCGATAAAGAAACTTTAAATATTATTTTACCGAAATTTTCTTCAGCAAAGCTTTTTCAATGCATAGGATTATTGAACAGGAGAGAGAAAGTTTTATTTAATACAAAAAAATTACAAAAAAAAGAACCTGCTCTTTGTATCAAAAGGAAATGTTATATTCAGTTAATAGACAGGAGCTACGAAAGTGAGAAACAAAGCATTTGGTAATACATCAGATCGAAAATATACCGCTTACAAACCACAAAATGCAAAAAATGGGAAAATCAATAAGTTCTATTCTCAAACTCCATTTTGCTCTATCCATAAAAATATTTATATTTTAAACACCATTTCAATTAACATCTGGAACAATATTACTCTCATGCTAAAGACATAAATAACAAATGCTAAAAAAAGTACTAATGTAAAAAGGGGAAATAAAATACAATTAATATATAAAGTAAAAATATTATAAGGTAGAGGTAGCATCGTCGAATGCAAATAGACAACCTAAATTACATAAAGCGCAATCTCGCAGTTACCCCACGACTCCTTAAAAGAGGGCATGCCGGACATATGCGTCAGTTTGCAAACAGCGATAATTCCGTTTAATCCGAGATAGCCAAAGCGGAAAGCTTGAGCCAAATACACCATTTGCACGATGAAATGCGTTGGAGGGCTGTCGCGAAATCGCAAGTTGTTACAACACATTCTGTTATTGCGAGAAAGCTGAATGTACATCGTAGGGTCATTAGTAGGCTGAGGGATTCTTACTTAAGGGATCCAGACGTGGGTATGGATCCCAGAGGTTTACCGCAAGGGGCAGACCATCGCTTCTTTTTGCAATATGCAAGAAACCGTAGATCACTAACATCACGACAGCTGGCACATCTCTCTGCTGCTGCTGAACA
>KK121397.1:183190-211121 GCA_000611955.2 Stegodyphus mimosarum | reverse complement strand
TCATCAAACTGCTTAAAGCTTACTACCTCCAACCGAACCCTCTTTGTCTTAGCAGTTATTATGCTGCTATATCTTCAAGCAACTGATGAGGCTATTTGCTCTTCAGTCCTTTATCTCAGGATAAACATCACCGTCAATGATTGCATCTATTCTGCAGATAATTACGAACAACAATCTCCTCCGTATAAAAGATATCCAGTCGATCCTCATACCAAAATAAAAATCCAAAAGAACCTCTACCCAAGAAACAAAGGAATTGAAGCTTACGCTGAGGTATCAAAAAACGGAAGGAAAAGTCGATTGTGCAGCATTCTTTCCAATGCAACAACATCTGGACTCTGAAATAAAATGGAAAGGGTACTTAAACAACTCCAATAGCATACATAAAGAGGAACTTTCAGCAATAAAAACTGCCATCAACATTGCATCAATAGACAGTTTCTCAAAAATATCCATTAACTCAGACAACCAGGCAGCCATACTCTCCATCTGAAATCCAGACAACCGTTCTCACCTGGCCCACGAAATTAATCAAATCTGCAAAGATCTCAATACTGAAATAACTATAACTTAGATCAAAGGGTACAGTGGTAACGTTGGCAACGATACCCCTGAAAATTTATCAAAAACAGCAGCTCTTTTGCAAGAAGGCGAGTTTCTCAACATCATGCTTCCGAAATCGCAATTTCGACAAATCCTAAACAAACATGTAACCCACGAGTGACAAGAAGAGTGAAATAATGCTACAACAGGCCGGAGCACTCACTAGTTCTTCCCGAAAATCGGCACAGAAATCAGAAGCTCCAAACCCTTCCTAACTTATTACCTCACCGGTCATGGCTCATATCCACATTACGTTCTCAAAAGATACCTGTCTAATAGCGACAATTGCGTCTACACAGTCAAAGGAGATGTAGACCATTACCAATTCTTCTTCCCTCTTCCCAAGTAGTACAGCAACGTTGCAAACTTGTCGCGGATGATGTTGCAAAAACGTTACGATATGTCGTCTTTATGACGCCCAGATGTCCGCGAAACTCCATTGTTTTGCAACCATTGCAAAGGTGCCTTTATTACGTCCTTGCAGATGAGATTTTTATCGCATAGACGTCGTTATTGCATCTTTCTCATGTTATATTTCAGTTGTGAAAGCATGGAGTTAAAACGTAGTATCACAACGTCTTAATGACGCTCAAACTTTCGTAGAATTCCAGCTTTTTGCAACAGTTGTGAAAACGTCGTTATTATGTCCTTGTGTTACATATTGATTTATGCAGAAAAATAAGCTTAATAATCAATCTATTTTTCTTCTTTATTAAAATTTTGTGTTTCTTGTATTTTTCCAAAGATTAAATATTTTATCATTTCCTGAAAACCAGAAGATAATACAATTTTTCCTCTGTAGAACACATATGCATAATTTTAAAGAGGCAAATATTAAAAAAAAATAATACCTACGAACCTGACACTACATTGCAAGTAATCAGTATAAAAATAATATACTATAAAGAATGATTATTTTGTATCCATAAGAATAACTGCGATATTAAATTAAATACAATTCGCTTTTTAACAAATATACTGTGTTAAAGTGAAACACCAGTAACAAGATATATTAGTTTTCAGCAGTTTATTATGCGATAAGAATAAAAGTAATGTTACAAAACAATTACATTACTTAGTTATACAGAAAAATATAAATGCAGAATTCTATCAAAGGTATTAAATATCAAAATTCTTACAAAATTATTAATGCCGGCAAAACGCGTTTTCTCAAGAAACATCAAATGAATTTATTGTTTTCATGTACTGCAGTTTGAAACAAAGTGCATAATCTGAACAAACGAATATTTGTTAATAGTTTTTCCAGAGTTACAGATAGTCTATAGAGTTAGTTATATAGTCCATAGATTTCTGTACAGACACTGATATAACATGTCAAATACTACAATAAAACACTCAATATACAATGTGCTAATCGGAAAGATAGCTCTGCGGCTACAAATACTTGTTACATTGAAGTTGAAAATTTGTTCTCAATACTAGATACTGAAACAAAGCATTTATATGCCATGGTAGTGGCCGAAGAGTTCTACATATATATCTGCTATTCTACAGCTAACTTACTTGAATACAGCATACAACGCAGTTACTACTTAACAGTATAACACACTGAGGCAATATGTCAATTAAAACACTCAAAATACAACATACTTATTTGAAAAACACAGTAAAATTTAAGACTAACAATGGAAAGAGATAAAAAAAGAATTTGGCTTGGCTACACAAAATGAATTTGCTGAAATATAAGGCTATAAACTACGCACTTTATGGAAACATCACAGTGAAAATTGAAATCACAGTGAAATCAGAGAAACATAATATTTTGCGTAATTACATAGCTCTACAGCAATAAATTCTGCTTTCAAGCTTACAGTTATACATCACACTGACTTACAATCAGACAACTAAACACTTACTATTATTCCACATATTACTAAAAAACATATGATGCAACACACTACTAGAATACTGAACAACACACTGACATAGTATAGCAATAATAAAATAAACACTACAAATAAAACACACCATATACAATGCGAGTATCAGAAAAGTAGACAATTCTGTACATGACGTTGAAATGTAACGCTAAAACTAATCAAAAGGACACTAGACATTAGGAACAATCACAGTGAAACTTAGGAAGATAATATATTGCAGCAGAGCTAGGATACTGAGCCAATTCAAAACGTTAAATCCAACAATACATTTCAATACATATTTACAATCTTCTACAACCAAGCATGTCTGGTTCAAAACTACCATTATACATTGCAGTTACTTACCAATATACAACATTAAACTAACTATTATACCCACACTAATAGAATACAAGTTATACAACACACTTACTGGAATACTGTACATACACTGAAATAAGATGGCGAATACTACAATATAACAATCAATATACAATGTGCTTATCAAAAAGTTGGCTCTGCGGCTACGAATACTTGTTAAAAACTGTCACATTTTATACAATACTAGAAAGTGAAACAAAAACATTTGCACCCAATATTTCATGGTATTAGCCGAAGAGCTCTACATATGTATTTACTATTATTATACAATAAACTTACTTGAAAACATAACACAATGCACATACTACTTAACATTTCAATACACTGAGACAATATGTCAATTGAAACACACAAAGTACAATACGCAAATTAGGTAAACACAATAAAATTAAAAAAAATTAATAATGAATAGAAGCGACACTGAAGTACTAACAGACGGACATTGATTGTGGTAATCTGATTAAATTATTACTGTAAACGTTTCTTACCACATATTATGAACATAAGTAGACTTTCTTCTTTTAATTTCAAAAATAACGATATCAATCAAAATTCATGCAGTAATAAAAATATAATAATATAATATAAAATGGTTAATTATTCACCATAAAAATCTTAGTCTTTGTTTAATCGCAGCAATTCATTAAATGCATAAACTCTAACTGAAAACGTTCCATTTGAAAAGTGTAATATTAATCCAAGACTTTGTAACTGTAAACCCTTAATAACATAAAACTAAATGCTAAACTATTCACAACTAAGAAGTTAACTTTATCTATTATAAAAATTTATTTATATTGATCGTAGCAATTGTGTAAATGCACAAACTCCATCTCAAAGTTAGAGCAATGTTTTAAAAAATAAAATTTATCAATGAAAATTTTGACGAAAAATTATTTAATAAGAGCATTACATTGTGAAATATTTAAGTTTCAGAAAATTAGAATAAGTTCATTAGAGTCACCTGAAACGTTATGACAGTATCAATTTAATACCTTGAAATTTTAATTTTACTTGATTATTAATACAAATTCAACAATTAATAATTATGGTGAAAGTAATTTAATATTATAACTTCCGGAAAAAAGAATATCCAATATTTAATCAATTATCGTTAACAAGAAATCACAATCAGTATAAAGCTCGCGGTGGAAAGAAAACAACATGATTTATCAAAATTACATCATTTCAAGTAAAATCTATTTGAAAAAATATTTTTATGTGCAAACGGTACTTACCTCTAATACACAAGAGCACAATGAACTGGATCTTACAAAATATCGCGCCGGTTTTATAAAAAATGCACAGTTACAGTTAGCAAACTTCACTCATCATAATTTTGCTGAATGCAAGTGGTATTAGGAGAATTAATATTATTGAAGATTAACGCATATCTATCGCTGCTGTTTAATTTATCTGTAACTGTGCTTAGTGATGAAAAACGGCGCTTATAAACACGTTCGTTTACTCTGTCTCAAGCGCTTAAGTGTCTCTTCAGTTGGTTAGACGAATATGAAGGAGGTGTTTATAATTATAAGCTGAGACATATTCTATTTTATAAGATTCTATTTTAAATCATTAATATAGCAGGAAATAAAGTTCAATTTGGAATAAAAAGAATATTATATTAAGACATGAACTTCTCAGTGAAATAGTTATACAATGTAAATACCTACAATTAATGAACTTTAGGGTTGTGCTTTATAATGATTTAAATAATTGTAAATGTAATTTGCGCGAAGCAAATTATATTTCAATTACTTAAATTTCAGTTGAATTAATTAACATTAAGAACTCTATTTTTCAAATAATGAATTTAACAAAGTAAAACTTAGAACTTTCTGTACTGTATGCGGTAAAATGTTTCATATTATGTCAGCATATTAATTCAAATAAATTCGTCCTTACTTCAAAAATAATAAATAAAGTTATACTTCAGTAGTGAAATAATTGCTAACATGTGATTTGCAAAGAATTAGATTTGCACTGATTTCGGAAACATGACTTTTTTTAAATATAGAGAATGCATAAATTAATAACTTACTTTATAGATTATTTTTCATTTTTAAATATTTTGTTGTAATAATTATACAAAAATATTTTAAGTATTAATTATTTTAACAAAATTTTGAACAATACTTTAACACGTATTTTTAGGACTATTTAAATTTAATACTTTAAAAGTATTTATATTAAAGATATATTTCATTAGATGCATCTACCTTAGATTAATATAGTTATATGAAATAAAGTAATGAACACTACAAAATAAATCTTATGCGGACATCAGATTCTTGAAATGGCAGATATAGCCTCTTTCATTCTAAAAGTAATACTGATGAACTATGAAAAAAATACTAAAACGATCAAGTCTAAAAGCAGACAAATCACGACGATTCAGTGACGTCGACAAATTGCCAAGATGCAACGGCAAATATTTTGCGTCTTCGCTGCGTTGTAAAGACGTCGTAAAAGTTACCACGACCACTTTGCAACCTCTCGGACTAGTTTGTAACGTCTTTGCTACGTCATGTGCTATTTGGTTACAAGTGAACTACACATTCGGAAAACTACCAGTCTAGATCTTAACTTAAAAAGATTGGGGATATGTCAATATCCAAAAATCATGAAAGTACATCAAAAAACCAGTGCTTTAGGACAGGATCTATGCCAAGTCTCAACTTAGGACCGAAAATGAAAAAGTGTAAATAGCAATGTCTGATTGATTCCAAGCAGCATTAACAATTTCCATCATGCTTCAAAACGCCTACCTTACTGAGCTGAGACCATGAACCTCATTTATGAACTTTGGACTGAAAGATCTGAGATCGGTACAGTCTTACCTGTAAAACATATCCTCACATAACAAGAATAAGACTCCCAATATATTAGCAAAATCAAATCCCACATGTTTATCTACTTACATAAAAATACAAAATTTCCAAGAAAACGATCTCCTAAATATCAACTCTACTTTATTTACGTAATCCAATATTTTAATGAGTATACTAAACGGTTTGTGTTATTTATGTACCTTTGCCTAATTTTATGTTATTATCCTGTTACGTTTAAATGCAACAGCTCCCATGTATAACTGCAGTGTTACTTAGAAATAACATATAGTGAATTCAAGTTTTTCATACTCTAACTGGTTATAGTATTGGAGCAATACCTATTTGATTATATCGTGAAGTTTCAGGTACCCCGTGCATTTTTACCTGTTTACCTATTTAAGGTGCTGCATGTTGACAGCATAAAAATGGACAGTAAGCCCGACGACATGTGGTTTATGTTCCTTTGTCCCAATCGCATGTCAGAGAGAGGTTGCATTGGGACCATGAACATCGCATTTAGACATCAGAGTAGTGGGGCAACGCACCCTTTACGGATGTGTTCTCGATTTAACATCCAAAACAAGTCCCGAATCCCAATGATATGACGAGAGCCAGGGACATGGTATTGGACTCCAAACATTTTCAAAAGAGACCATTACAGAGCAAGAAGCTTACTTGTATGGGCTGAGATAGCAACAAACGGCCGCAGAGTGAAGCCTTTGCACATCTGCCGCTGCCTGGTAGATCACCGGGCCTGTATCTCATAGATCATATGTCGGACATGTTCGAACGACGGATAGAGTGCCGCCAGGCACCCTCCACGAGCTCCGAACGTTATTAGTGGGATGTTTCCATTGCACATTCTTCCCACTCATTTGAACTTTCTCGAGACAATGATCGTAATGCATGCGTTTTTGTATGCCCTTCCTTTATTGTTTATTACGTGGTCCAGTAATACCGTATCAACCTCTTGGATCAGTTTCACGCATATCATTATATATTTTTGTTACATTCCGTGTTTTGCTTTGTTGCTTATTTTTGTGGAGAAGTGTACATGATTCTATCATGTACACAAAAAATTATCTGCGGACGCTTTTCATACGATATTAAAACTTCAGTAACTCTATTATAATTAATTATAAATAAGCTGATACATCAGCTTCCTTTCGTAATAAAATTGAAAAATATATAATATTTTCTGACCACGGTACACTATCGTGCTACAGAATATGGGGTACTTGATTAGCAATGAGCTACAGTTCCTTTAATCCACCAATCAAATGGAAATGGATTCAACGAGTCTATGTCAGCAGAGGCGTAGCTAGAGTTTTCAGTGCCCGGGGACAACTGAAGATTTTGCGCCCCGTTCTGTGGGCCAAAAATGAAAAAACTTTCATTTTAAAATTTCTTAACATTAATTTGGCGCCCCCTGGATGCTGCGCCCGGGGACAAATGTCCCCCTTTGCCCCACCCTAGCTACGCCACTGTATGTCAGTGTTCACTGTTCCAGAAGTATAGCTTGCCAAATGCCTCCCAAAATACCTTGTATATCAGTTAGAAAATATTAATGGTAGGCCATACTAGCGATGTGCTTGTCCGCAGTATCTCAAAGACATTCAATGAAATTTAAGTCCAGTATCCCTTGTGGCCGTATCCGCAGAGAGAATATTATGAGATTTTTCTAGAGCCACCTGGTGGTAACCAACTGGGCTCTGTATAACAGGAGCAGTTATCCTGCTGGTGTATTTAATTTCCATCCTACTCGCGTAAAATCATCTAGAAATACCAGCAGCCAAAGAGATCTACGTATATATGTTGTAAGGTACATCTTAGAACATCTGCTAAATGTCGCAAACATTTAAACGGCTGAGTGATAATCAATGGAAATCATATTAGGTCACCACTGAGCTGCCAAGACTTTAGAAGTTTCCAACCTAGCATCAGGACTTCATGGGGCTGGCATCATATTTTTACTCCACTGTAGAGTCATCAGGTTACATCGATGCTGGATCGCGAAAAATGTGAACTGCCCTAGCCAGGATTCGAACACTGGCTAGGGCAGTTAGCACCGAATATGCGTCAAATGTGCTTCTAGTTACAACACGAAGGCATGAAGAAAGGGGTGTAGAAAATATCTTATACCATCATTATCGTGATGCAATCTCTGAAGCGAGACTAATCACTTCATGCTACTATTTTCCAATTAACGATAATCTTATAATGTTTCTGTGGTCCGTGTAAGATGTTAAACGCAGTAGCGTGCAGTGAGATATGGTACAAACCAGTGTAACAGCGCTCCTCTGTCTACTGACTATCCGGCTGGACCCTTCATTAAGTTGGCTGATCATCTGACTTAACGTTTTGTGTCGCTGTCTGTGTAGGACCCCTACGGTGTATGAAACGGGAAAGTGCAACTTTCTTTTGCCACTGAATTCAAACTGAAATTTTCAGTCATTTAGAAAGAGTAATGGCTTAATTCAATTGTAAAATAATTTTTGCTCGCAAATAAATGATGTTAAATAAATGAAGCTCGCAAATAAATGAAGTAAAGATTAAGTAAGTAATTTCAAGTAAATATGCCATGTTCAATTCAAGTATTGTTTTTTTTAAATACTTGTAAGAAATGTCTAAATGAAAAGTTAAATATAGAGAATCCTCTTTAAAGCGCCCTTCACGATTCCATATACTTTTTAATCTTTTGTGAATGCATTAATCAGAGAAGTAATGTTAAAAAATTTATATTTATGCTTGTAGAAACACTGGTTGTCTTAGAAAAGAGGTTTTCAATGAATGATGTAAAAAGAAATAATTTTTTCTTTAATATTTCTCTGCCGAAATGGTCTATAGCTGCCAAGCGGGAAAGTTACAAAACTCTGATAGTCTGACTCTCGGAACGAGCTGGCTTCATGAGAATTTTGTGGTTTTCCCAATGTATAATGTGTATGCTATCAAGTTTTTGAGAAAATGCTCATAAACGCATTTATGCTCTTAAGGAAAAGCTTTGTTGTGTTTTGCGATGAGTAGATAAATAAATGTAAATAGTTTACTGAAATATTGTGTAGCTACCTTCCGACATCCAAACGATTAACTGCACGCTGTACTTGAAAATATTAATAACACTTTAAGAAAAGGAATAAATTGAAATGAAACAAGTAACAGAATACTCGATTAACAGAGTGAAATAAAATAATTTTACAATTTGATAATTAATTAAACAATTTTAGTAGTATTATGCTGTTAGTCGTCTTCCCCTTTCAAATCTATTTTAGACTGCATTTTTTTCGGAAAACTGCTAATAAAATATCGCAGAAGGGATAATGACGTTTTATAGTTACGTACATAAATTAAAAATTTTATTAATTACTATGCGTAGCATTGATTTTATTCTTATTTTCAGTTTTTAAATGCTTAAATTTCCTTCTTGCTTTTTCAGAAAAAAATTATTAATTAATTCAAAAATATGAAATATAAAGGAGTTAAGGTAAAAAATATTCCTCATTCCTTCTTGCGGTCACAGATCACTATGGAAATGGACAATTACAACTTTTAAAGATTGGAAAACACGTTTCTGCGATGTTATAATCTTAGGATGCTTTGTTAGGTTTATATTTTACCACGATGTTTTTTACAACATTTCAAAACTGCGATATTTTAAACGCTGTACTTTGGACGACAATATTTTATACCTTGATATTTTTAGAACTGCCATGTTTTATCCTTGTTTTCTTCCTTCCTACAATAATTTGTATGACTCTGTTTTCGCCTTGCATTTTTTTTCCCGTTTTTTTTCCGTTTCATCCACTTTGTTTACACCTGTAACCCATCATAATATGACAATCAATGAAATGTAAAACCAGTAAAGAAGTTCCTCTTGCTCAAAGGAATCCAATCTGATTTTAAATATAATATTGTGAAAAATTAAATAATAAAAACTATTTAATAAAACAAAATTAAAAATTGTGCCTTCGGTAAGCTGTTTCTGTCTGAAGTGCCTCATCTAGGCAAGCGTGTTATTAAAGGTCTACATTTTTCAAGAACGTTTCTCTTCTCCTAATACTTTTGCATTGCGTTGTTCAGAATTTCTAAATTTCGTAGGTCACAAATTTGAATTTCTAATTACCTTAATAGAGGAATCATCTTAATCAATTTTGATAATGTTGAAATTGTGCTCGAACTTCATCCCTTTGAGCAATTCTCCTCCCTAGTTTCGAAAACCCGAATTGCTCGGAAGACGTATTAATACTATATTCGATAGCCAAGCGTTCCCGTTTATAAATTAAAATCTTCTTGACATTTCAAATGATTCAAGTCATTTTGCAGTTTTCATAGCAAGAAAGTCTATTAAAATAAATATATTTTTTAATTAATTAGAAACTGATCTTATGAAGCAAGCATCGACTAATAAAATAATAAATTTATGTTAATCGAAGCGTATGCTATGGAAGATGAAAAATCTTCCATGCATCAATATTTTATGCCAAAAAACCAATCCGCATTTGGGCCGAAAGTATATGAATTAGGATAAATGCTGCCCCAAATTACAGACAGATTTAAAAAGCAGAGTCTCGAAGAAGACCTGAATGCGGTAGCCTCCCTGTCTAATTTTTTGAATGAAGTGCAATGTCCTGGTTCGAATTGCATTTCATAAATTTATTTCTTAATATAACTCTATACTTTTACTTCAAAGCTGCTTTAACAAAAAAGCACATTTCACTTTTTATAACGTTTTGTTTCACTATTTCAGTTAAGCCTAAAATATAAAGTTGCACATTTGACACTAAGACATTATTTTTTGTCGAGGAATAGAAGGAAATAACTAAAGAATTCTCGTTGATTTTATTCTTTGCTAAAATTATAGGGGTATGACTAAATGAAAGCAACTATACTGCTGACTGATCTATATAAATAAAGAAGAGTATTCATAGGTTTGATTTTTCGACATGTCTACAGTTTTTGTTCATGAAATTTAGCACACTTGATTTTCAAGTCAAAAGGAAGGTTACTCTCTTCATTAGATTTCCCCAAAACCACATCATGAAGACCCCACTATTTATACACATATGTTTTATGCTAAATTAACCAACTTTCGATTTTAATAAATAAACTCAGAGGTTTAAGAGACTTGGGTTGCCGTATCCCGAATTAAATTACTTTTATCTTCCTTGCGGCAGGGTGTTTTCTTTCACCAAAGCATAAAATATTTAATTTTTCGTTCAAATTTATTCTGTTATTAATTAAAAAAGTAAGCATTTTAAAAACACTGAGCGCAGATTCATTTCAATTACTACTAATTGAAATTCTCCTTGAAATTACTCTAGCTGTATTCGTGAAATTACACTGCCTGGATTCATTAAAATCATATAGATAAGCAAAGCGTACACATTTGTTTGTTTGTACGTGTGTAATTCCTACAGATCTACAGATTTATTCCTATCTTGATAAAAGTTTGCATGCTTGACCTTCAAAACAAAACAAAGGTCACTGTATACATAAGATTTCGCAAAACCACCCCATGAGGTTCACACTCAGGGTTTCATACTTGAACGAAGACACCCATCTTAGCCGTCGCAGCCATGTTGCCGTCGCAGCGTTCTCGCTGTCAGTGGTGGAAATACATATTAAGCAAGGAAATCATAATTGTTTTTTAAAATATGTTGATATTTCTACACAGCGTCAATCCTGAAATAACGTTACCCATCTTAATGTTACGTCGCCTTTGTTGCTTTCCTGCTAACAGTTCTTCCTGAAACCGTTAGATGGTGTCATGTTCGTTTACTCTTTCGAAGAGTAAAACATTCATATCTGAATTTAAGTGACTTTTGTATTTACTTTTCACGAATATTTCGAAAATGGTAAAGAATGCGGACGAATTGGATGGTGAATTTCGAAAAGCTCTTTTCAGGAAAAGATATAACCGATAACAAAGCAATTGTAAGTTCTTACTAAAACCGCTACATGGCGTCGTATTAATTCTATACTGTTTTACAGTTTTATTTGAGCTCAGTACAAGATATTTTTAAAAATTCTTTTAATAGATCCGCTGAAATACACGGCCAGATGATTTCTTATGTTTTAAATTCTTAATTGCAGCCTTAATCTCTTCCATAGCTGATGCCTCGATTTGTATATTATTGCTATATTCAAGAACAACAGGAGCGTCATGTTCATTATTGTCATTAAAACTCTGATTAAAATGTTCATTCTATCCCTTTAAAATAACCTGTTTATGAGCCCGGAATTTCACCAAATTTGTTTTAATAGATATAAATTGTATGTTTAAAGTCCAATCGAATCGATTTATTTTTTAATATAATGCCATGCAATAATTAATGGATTTCAGGTGCTCAGCATCCCAAAATAAATCCTCTTCGAAAAGCATTTCCTTTCTTCTAAACAGATTTTTCCTCTAATTGGAGGTTATTGTACTCCTCTGCTTTATTTTGTTTTTGTATGTGCCTGTATCATATTTTTTTATATGTGTAATTATTTTTATCTCAGTATGCCTTATTCTATCTAATATTACCTTTATATACACACTGGTTTTTCATAAGGCACAATCGTATATGCACATTTCCCTTTTTCTTAAGCCACAATAATTATAAAACCAAGCTTTAATACGTTTCTTAGTAATTCTACTGATCACAGTATTAGCAGCAGTACAGGAACTATTCTTAATAGTTTCTTATTTATCTTCCATGGATTCAAGAGTTATTCTATTTTGCAGTGTATTTAAATCTAATCATATCCTTTTGAGCTTATCACAGTGAAATTCTTTCCAGCTCACCGCTATAACGTTTTTGCGTTAGAGCTTCTTGATCTCATTTGGCCTGTTATCAACAAGTGATCAGAATCCACATTAGACCCACAATAAACTTTTAGATCCTTTCGGTCTCAATAATGCCGAGCATCAATTAAAATATGGTCAATTTGATTAGTATATATACCAAATGGAGCACGCTAAGTCCTTCCTATCTAAATCTTCCTTTACAAATTTAAATTCATTTTTCCTAAAAACTTTAGCATTTAGATTTCCCATAACGATCTTTGAACCATATCGTGAGCAACTGTAGTATTTCTTACATAAATTATCGTAGAAAGATTATTTTTCTTCATCTGGCTTAACTTCAGTAGGGACATAAGCACATGCAATACTAAAATTAAGGAACTTTCCCTGAATTCTAATTTTATACTCTGTGGAGGAGACTGCTTTGTAATAGAAAACCAGTTTCTGAATCTTTTTGTTTATAATAAAACCTTGCCCTCGATGTGTTTCTCAGAATGACAAGTGTAAAAATAGTCTAATAGCTTTTATTCAAAACACCGTTACTAATCCATCTTATGTCTTGAGTGGCAATTTTATTATATGTCCACCTGTTGCAGCAGCGAATGCAAAGCCTTTTTGCTCTGTAAAGAGACAAAACATTCCGACTACCAATTCTCATATATTTATTTCGTTTACCAATTCACTTACGTAGGCCCAACCTGGATTTTTCTGTGTAGGATTTCGTAACAAGAAGGTCCTTACAAGGTGGGAGTGTTAACTCTGCGCTAAACCCCCAAACTGGAGGGCTAGGCTTCCTTATTTATAAACGCACAGGAGCCCAGTGGGCTCAGCTAATATCCCAGACTCTTGTTATCCAATGTTTCAGCCTCTTATGGCATGTATGGAGTACGTTGTGATTATTCCTTCACAACCGGTCACAATACAGATTGTGAAGAACCTTATGAGCGATTTAAATGCTCTATTAGATTTACACGAATACTTTGAAAACGAGATTTCGAAAAAATAACGTACGTTTTTCTCCAAACGATGCCTCTTCAGTTTAAGTAATAAACAATAACTTCAAATAGTTCAGTAATAAAGTAATGAAATCTAGTACTAGAAAATTCAGCTCCTTTCAAACGCGTAAAGATATTTTCTTTTCGTGTTTCATTCCGTGATATTTATATCGCGATTAACTTAGTTAATGTTTGAACTAAGTTAATGTTTGAATTATTTCAAAATCAGGTCATCGGACTTATTATAAATCATTATTTAATATTCTATAATTCAAAATGAAATCATTTGAATTTTTTATACTCTAACTTTGAATTAATTTAAAGCACAGGTTCCGATTCTTTCTTTAAAATTAAAGCTTATGCCTGCTCTAATCTTATATTTTAACTTAGAAATGAAAAAAAAAAAAAAACTAACATTTTACATATTTAGAAAATTATCGGTGGATTTGGATACTTGCTCAAAAGTGCAGATCTGGGCACATGCCCAATTTGTCCCTGCGGATATTATGCTTTGCCCCTACTCGACGAGATTTTGCATGTAAACGTACGATATTGTTAAGTATTTCTAACTATCAACCACATTTTACAGTCAGTTACCATAAAGGTTGTACATAAATAATAACTTAGCTTCCCATTATTATTTGTCTTACATTTGAATGACTTATTTGGTGAAGGTATCAACAACAGAAAACAACTAGTCTAAGTCAATTTGCAACATTTAGTTTTGGTTGGTTTATTTAATTACGGCAAAGCTTCCAGGGCTATCTGCCTAAGTGAAGGGATGCCATCGTGGAGGGCTTTCTAAGGGATATTGGCTACACTTTACACATCGGGAAAACCACGAAAACGTCACGTAGGCCAGCCCGTTCGCAGATTCGAAACTGGGACCGAACTACCAGTGTTCAGCGTCGTTACCGTTCATCTGCTGTTTGGCCCATGCGATGTTTAGAATATTTAATTTAGGTAAATATGTTTAAAAGCTGCGCTTCTGCTTAAAAATTAATTTTATGAATAACGATGTGTAATTTCGTTTTTATATTAAACATAAATGATACACTATATCACACTAATTAAAAAGTAAGTAAATTATTTCCTTCTCTCCCTTGAACAAGCACCCAGATGAACAAAAATAGCTTAACTTTAAATATGCAGCTTACATTTTATTAAAACTACCAGAGCTTACTTAAACGTATTTTTTTCCAATGGCGGGTTTTCAGCGACTTCGCCTTAGCCACTACTAACGCCAGAAGTGGTGGTCACTTAATTATCGAGGCATCTAAGAGGTGGGCCGTCTTTGCATTCGAACCTTGGTCCTTTGGTATCGCAGTCGGCTCCCCTAACCACTATGCCGTCTGGTGGGGGGCACTTAAGCATATTTTAATTCAGACATTATTGAATGATAAATGTGTATTTAAAAAAGTGTATTACTTTATAAGACATGTAAAAATACCATTTCAAAACATAAACACATAGTAAATTCCAAATTGCCTCGCTGAAAAGTGAAGAAGATTCATAAAATAGTCTTTTAAAAACTCAAAAGAACTAATGTTTCACAAAGAATTAGGTAATTCGGAATGCCAAGGAATACAAACCGACAGACGATAAATTTCTTATGATCCTTGGCCTGAAACGTTATTGCTTTTTTATTTTAATTAATGTTGGCTCAAATTTTAAGCATCAGTATATTAACGATGTTTGTTGGTAGGTATCGATCATTTGGTTTAACAGGCTTTCTTATTTCTTCAGTTCACATGAGACTGTAATTAACTGTAGATAAGACAAATAAAATATTCAGTTTAGATTTCAAACAATAATCCTCTTGCTGATTCAGGTATACTTAAGGTTTAAGATTTTTTATTATTACATTTTCCAAATTTCCAACTTGTCCATGAAAAATTAAATGATATTTTCTCAAAGTATTTTTAAAGTTACTTGCCTACTGTCTATCAGTTACTCCTAATTTTTTTATCTAAGCAGCGAAAACATTCAAGCTTTCATGTCTAAAAAAAAAGAAAGCTTTTCAGGTTTTATATTACGCCCAAAGAGATTTTTTTCAACGTTTTGCATGCTACTTTTATTAAATATCGTCTTCTTCGCACTTCAACCACATAAATTTCAATTCAGCAGCAACATCACAAAATATTTAAAACAGCATAACTTTATAATTTCAAACAGATATTCTCAAGCGCAGAGATAGTTTTTTTGGTGGGTACAGTTTTCCCATTGCTCGTTTTGAAATCGTTGAGTTTGTTAATCAACAATTCGTTAAAGGTTTACAAAATGCGAAACAGATAATAAAACAAATTCTTAATTCAAGATTCGGGCTTCCATGTAGGGGTGGAGGATTACGTTATTCAAAGCTTAATGGGTCTAGGTACCGTCGTTTTTTCACAATGCGAGAAATATTCATACCTTCATACAGATTCTTCAATATTTAATTTCTTTAACTTTAATACAGGGCGATAATATTTGGTGGCAACAATTTAAAAAGTGATATGCCTTTTATAGTGAAACGACAACAAATGTCGTTTTGAGACTGATAGCCCTTCTCAGCTACCGTCCTTTTGGGACCGTCCTACCGTCCCTAAAGTGAGAACCCCACATTAAACTCAAGCAAATGCGCATCGAATGAGTCCTGTATTTTTAAATGGTTTATAAAGGGGATTGTCGAAAGGTATATTGTTGACGTAGGTGTTGCATCAAACTGTTGTGTATTGTCGAACTTTATTACACTGTGTATTTGGTGTATTGACAAACTTTATTACACTGTATATTTGGCGCACTATCAAACTTCATTACACTTTCCAACTCAAATGCATTCGTAAATATGCTTCCTTTTAGAGATTTTACTGTTTTTTTAATAGAACATTTGTTTTACTATTGTTTTAATTACATAGAAAATCATTCCAAAAGAAATATACTTAATAATTAATTTATCATTTATTTGTAAAAAAGGTGCATGTAGAATAACAGCCTGATGAAATCTGAAAGTAAGATGCAACTTGCAACCTTGTTCTTGCCAAATATTTACACATTTTCCCTTTAATAGTAATTTATAAGACATACTATATTACATTCTATTTGCAATAATTTAATTTTCGTCTTCATGCGTGACTTGTCTCCATCAGTCTTCGATGCATAAAGTCTTAATTTGGTCTTCTCATAAAATCTACAACTAATGAATACGTGGAAATGGATACTGTGCGCCACTTAAACGACATTTTTCTTTGGAAAGCAATAAATGTGAAAACAATGAAAATTTTTAGTCTAGATGATTTTTAAAAATTTCATTTCTTTAAATCTTTCTACTAATTCACCTCTGAGACGTATCGTCAAATATATCAAAGAAGTTTTATCGAATAAAAATTGCAATCTCATATGTTCGAGTATGTCATCGGTGTGTGCCTGGATAATAAAGTTGTCACCAATTCTAAGTTTAAGGCACTATTAACGGTAATGTACGGCAATAAAGTATCTAAAGTGGGAACTTGAAGTCCACTTTCTTTATGCTTCATAACTGTCGTAAAACAATGAAAAAAATCTAATATGGACCATATGAGTTCCTTGTGAAGAAATCCTTTCTTGAATCCTATTAAATTACACACATTTTGTGCTGCTCTTCATTTAAGCTTATTTCTTAGAATTATTTTACCTTAATTAACAGATCCCTCAAGGCAAGTTGAAAATGACATCAAAAACTGCAAGTTTTGAAATTAAATATCCTGAACAATTTTTGTTATGCAGGAGTCAAACATCTCGTATTTTTATTTTTTTCTAACGAATATAAAACTGCCTCAAATATAAGTATAGGAACCTAGAGACCACATTAAAAGTTCGTTATTTATATACAATTAATATTTTCTCGAAGTCTGAAATTTCTAAAACGTTAATATCTAATATCTTCGTCATTTAAAACACTTCTGTAATCGAAAACGTAGGACTACCGCCAACGGTTGCGAAAATAAAGGCTGGATAAGGACTTTTAAGCCGAGTATGCCTGTATATATACACACACATACTTTTGGTATTGCTGATTGCCATAAAAAAGGAAGATGCACGACTAGATCATATAGCAGTTCCATATATAAAATTTCAACGTTCTATTACTAATCGTTTTCGAGCTTAGCGAGATACATACATATGTAGGTAAGTACACATGTCAAGAAAAATAAATTTAAAGAGTTATTTGTTCTGTGCGTACATACAGATGCGAGACAAAAAAATAGCCAAAATTGATTCGGAAACTTGCAAAATTATATTGACGTTGAAAACTGATAACCGAAATATTTCACGATTACAGCACTACTTTTAAATCACACAAGGAATTAATAAATAAATTTTCTGTTATAGGTGTAATCCTTCATTAGGCATGTTTATTTCGATGGACATCTCAGTACGTCCAACTGCAAAATTAAACGTGGTCAACAGATTTGTCTAAAGAGTTTTTTCTATGTTCAGGAAAAAAAGACATGCATGTCTCTTATTCTCTCGATTACTTATTATTTCACAATTTATTCACGCCTAAAACCTGATTTTAGTGACTCCGACTATTTGTCCTACAAATGATGCTGCATGAATTACGTACTAATTTATCCTTACCTACTTTATAGAATAATGAAGGTCTTCCTCTTTACAATCCTGATTGGAAAAATTTGTTATTTTAGAAGTTAATTAGATAAACAAATGGATGAGAAACATTAGCATTAAATATTTATAAAGTGTAACGTTTCTTGTCAAATGAATAAACCATGTATATATCCCTCTAACTCAGGCAATCAAAACGACAAATCCTGTTCAATGTCCATTATACTGAAACAGAGTAGACGGATTTCATAATAAAATTCATTACCTTGCGTTATATCTTTGATAGGAAAATTATATTTTGGTAAAGCTGATAAAGTTTCTCGAAGGGATATTTTCACAGTTTTTAACATTTTAATAGCTCAAGAAACATGTTTCGAATTTATAAAAATGAACTGTCGGATGCAGGATATAAATATTAAGAAAATGTGTGATTTGATTTTAAATATGTTTTCTGACAGATTAATTATCTCACTAGTTTCATTTGGATGAATGGTATATTTGGATATATCGGAACATCCCTTTTCTATTATCATTGTTTCCTGAACCTAAGCGTTACCAAACCAACTTTCAAAATTAATTCACAAAGCGAAACAAAGTACTTCAAAGAAAGAAAAAAATATAACCTTTATAATTATAACATGCAAATTTGAACATCGAAAATGAAATGAAAATGCTTTTGGATCATCAAAGCCTTCGTCACATTAGGTTAAATATGAAGGAAGAAACGTCGTAAATTCTATGTCCTAAACATTCAAGTAAAAATAATAATCTCCTTACCCCAGAGGACTCAGTATGACTTTGTAGAGTCATTAGATTTTTTGAAGCAGGATACATAAAAAATGAGCATAGCTGTCACCGGGACTCGAACCTGGACTTCTTCTTCGCGCCGAGTGGGCGACCATTACACCAAAAAAGCATGCTGGAAGGAGGTAGGAAATATCTTATAGTTTCTTCGCTACATTTGAATTTCACGAGATCCTTAGGTCATTCTCTACATTAAGTTTACGGTGGAAAATTACATACAAAATGCATAATACCCACCGATATCTCATAAGTTGAGTTCACTGAAAGTATGCAACAACATACCAGACAGATTTTACACAGTTCATTCAAAAAGAAGCATGATCTATTCAAGTAAAGCAAAATTCTCATCAACCCAAAAAACGTGGTTTCCAAACGAAATAAAAAAGTGTAGAAGTCTTGTGTTAAAGCTAAATAATTCGGCTGACGTCATGTATCTGAAAAACAAGCTGAATATTTTCGCATGATCATCCATAAAAATTCCAAAGAAATTAAGACAGGGGCGACACTTAAACTGATTCCAGTGCCTACATTTCGGAAAAGTTTACGGTGTATCTAAAATTCATTCCATATATATTGTAATTGTAGCAGTCTTTACTAAAATTTGAAAAATTCTATCAGTTGTAAATTAAAAGCACTTTGATTGCCTCTGTTACTTAATACTGGCAAATATCTCCACAGATGCACAAATATCCCTCTCCAAATCTTCTTCTGATGTATTTTTCTATACTTTTCTACAAATTTTTAAAATTGTGTATACTTCTTTTATAATAACCTTGCATATGTACGATGATACTTAAATCGGATGTTGAAGGAATTCTTCATATTTATGATATAAATCAGCAGGTAGGTTATTGAATAGTGTAGTTACTCAAATAATTTGAGAAAGTACAGAAAAGACTTTTATCAGCGAATGAGTGAAAAATATTGAGCAGATCGTCCCATAAATTGCTTCAGTAAAATTTCATGAAATGTTCAAAAGTGCCAGTCAGAAGTTTAGCTATGACAATAAAATTGTATTTTTTTTATTTTTTATGTTCTAGGAGGGATTTTCTTGTAGGTGATAAAAATATGTTATGGTGAATTATTACATCAAACTGTCTTCAGTTCCCTTTTCGCATTTCCCATTCGATTAAATGAAAATTTAAAGTTTCTGGAAATCTCTTGTAAAAAAAATACGATCTTTAAGTTTAAACACTAGTATGCTTAAATGCTTAGTAGAACACTTAGTATGTAATAACACTTGATTGTAAGAATTCACTTATGTACTCGTCTCTGTTTTATAAATTTAATTTTAATTTTTTATCATAACAGATAAAACGACTGTAAATTAAATGATAGGCATCATCACCATTAATTAGATTTTAAAGAATATCAATTAATTAGATTTTAAAGAAATAGATTTCAAAGCACATTCAATGCTCCTAATATGATCACTTTATATCCGCAATGACACTGCTGGTAAGTGCTGTTTTTTACATTTTCTTCCTCTTGAGTCTGACGTCTGTCATGAATCGTTTTCTCCAGAAAACAGGTTGTTTTTTATTTGTTTAAAGAAGAATAATTGCTTTATCCTATTACCTATTTTTTTTAAATATCAAGTACTTAGTGTTTTAAGCTGTGATCAAAATATTTTATTTCATGTTGTCAAATTGATTTTAAAAACGAAGGAAATTTGAGGAGGAGAAAAGTTTTACTCTTCATGTAAATGGGATCAACTAATAGGACACCAATTTAGTTAACTAACAGGAAATTAGTAAAGCATGATTTTTCATTTACAGTCTCTAATTAAACTAGATTAGTTCTATAACACAAATAATTGCTATATATATGTTTCATGGAAACAAATAATATATATATATATATATTATCATTTAATATCTGGAATACGTTCTTTCGAAAATAAAGACATGATTGTTTTGCGTTCTTTTCTATTTCTCTGTTTTAGAGATTAAAATGCTTGTTTTCACATATCAACAAATACAAAGACCAAAAATCCATCTAGCTACGTTTAAATTATTTTCAAAATTGTTATTGAGAAAGTATTCAACTTTTGTTTTTTGTTTCAGAAATCTCTAATATGATTTAATAATCATGAAAACATTTTATAGCTGGAAATTTATAGTAAATTTATTTTGTTACGCACAAATAAAAACTTAACTGAATCACATAACGCAGAAGACTTTAGTAATTTAAAGACTGTTGAATTACATATATCTGACGAATGAACATTGAAATATGAAGCGATTTAAAAAACGGAAATGTGCTATAAAATGATATCCTTCCCTTGAGAAATAAATTTTTCTTAAAATATAGAAAACATAAATAAGCAACAAAAATTTAAATTCTTTAAATTATCTTTTCTTTTATTATTAAATGTAATCAGAATTCTTTGATGTTAACATACCATTTCTGTCAGTTTAAACTAAATCAAATAATCACAGACGAGTTTACTAACACATTTATTGCGAAATATTTGCAATCAATAAAACATATTCACATTGTCATAGAAAATCATGCACATTAATTTTGTACTCATACATGTTTAAATTTCCAGAGAAAAATTAGTTTTTTATCCGAAATTCTGGTATCCTGCTAAAGACACAGTTACACGTAATCTCTCCCTAAAGCAAAAAAACTTCAGTTTAAAAGTTAAATTTACCAGCTGTTTAAAATATTTATCATTTTTATACCGAACAGAATTTGGCAGCTTCAAAATTATAGGCATTATAATTATGCAATGTTTCCACAATTAGTTAAGAAAGAAAGAGATTACGTGTTCAAAATATTTTTACTCTTATAAATTGCATATTTACAGCGGTTTGTTTACACTAAATTTTAAAAATGTCATATTTATGTATACATTTTACATTTTTCGGGGCCTTTCATTCCTTTACATTTAAATACCGTTTAGATATTAGAAGATTCTACTTACATAAAGCAATTTTTAGTGATTTTTAAAATGAATGCATGCTTCAAATTATTTATTTAAAAATAATTTAATGATAATTGCTAATACAGATACGTTTCTACTTTACCGAAATTATTGCGAAATACGCCTGCGCATATTTTTATACTTCCGTTCTTTCAGTTAATGAGTTTCATCTTCGTATTTCGTATTATTTTCACCGTACTCGTATAATATCATTTCAATTTTATATACATTAAAAATATAAGCAAACATTAAGAATTTATGAAAGTTTCATTATAACTCAGAGCTCACTTTTAAAATCAAGCATTCTCATTGAAAGGACATAGAAAATGTTTTTCGAAATTTAAAATTGTAACTACTGAACCTTTTGATTTAAACAGATTTGCATTGATTCTGATTTAATTATGAACTTCAAACAAATATTTCACTTGCACTAACAATCCATATCTATGTAAGAAGACGATAATATAACTTTAAGAATTTATTTAAATATTATTTTACTTTTGCAGATGTTTCTAAAGGAAGTGAAATTCTATATTTCAAGGCCCGAAAGGAAAATAATATTCATAAATTCGCCTTAAAGCTACTAAATTAAGAAAAACATTGAATATTGCTAAGTTGAAAGTCGAATTTTTTACCCATTTCAAAATAGGATGATAATAGAAAAAATTAACGGTTTCTTTAGCGGTGAAACATTCATAAAATTTTATTGAATATAGCAGGTATATCTTTTGTTTTTTTGCTAATACCCATAGTTAAATATTCTTCTTATTATGAATTCAAAATAATGCTTCTACGCCTCATAATTTTTCCTTATTACAACTAGACTGGAATATAAATATTCTAATTTTGAGCTACATTTTGCCACAAAATGTTATCGTTAGTAAACGTCTTAAATTAGCATAATATACCAATGCTCGCACTATACCGTCCTTGTGTTGAAAGTATTTAGTGAATTCGAAACTACTTTCTTTTCTAGTTCTGTTTGCATCTGCTTAGTGGCACAAATATTCAGATAACAATTATGAATCATTAACCTCTTAATTCACTGAGCCGAGTTACCTCTGGTACACCGAATTAAATTATTTCCACGTACCCGAGTAAATACGTTAAAGAATTGTTTTTTCTTCATACGTGAATACTGTGGAATATATCCGCCAGAGTTTTGAGTTGAAATAAAGGAAGAGGTTAATAAAGGTTTAGTCAAAATAAAGTAATTCGCGTAAGAAATACAAGTGAAAGATGAAGAATGTGGTCGTCCTTTTGTTTTTTACTGGGCGCTTGAATAGGTAATGTGAATTGTCTCCTAAATCGCAGCAGATACTTGTATCTGCTGAAGAAATGCTTCTCGTAAATCAGGCAGAAAATTAACCATGGCCTAAAAGAATCCAGTTTATTTATAAGAGTCAGTACTATTGTATTTGCATCCGAGTTTCAAAAATTGCAGTTTATTGGCATCCCAATTTTCACTAAAAGTCATCTTTCCCTTTGTATGATACCTCATTCCTTTTGCCATACTGGCATCGCTATTTGGTGCAGATTGGCTGTGGGATGTATAGAATAGCACTGTTTGTCATTGTAGTGTTGTACAGTAGTCATTGTCATTGTAGTAGTTTGTCATTGTAGTGTTGTACATTGTAGTGTTGTCTTTTGCATCTTAAAACATGCTTGTTCTTTTTCATCATATTTTCGTGTCCTTTAATCAATGATATATGATGTGCTATTGCTTGCATCTTCTTTATTCATTGAATTCACTATCGGGCAACTGTGTTGTCTGTTTCTAACATCATATAATGCTGACTGGAAATAGTTTTCAATTATTACTGGTTTTTCTTTGCATATTCTAATGTCTGCCACAAAGCAGTTAAATCTTTTTTAAAATTTCTGTTTTGCTATTAAACTTTCCTTTCCATGTTTAATAATTAATTAACGATTTGAGTACTTATGCACATCCCGCATTTTTTTTTGTTTGGGAGCCATCCATGAAAGCCCTAAGATGGTGCAGATACTAATGTCTTGATGAGGACATGATCTGGAAGTTCTTTTAAAGCTGATTGACAAACCGATATAAAGTCGCTAAAAACTTGTAGGTCGTCCTGGGTTTGATATCAGACGAACGGGCTGGCTGCATGGGTATTTTCGTGTTTACCCAATGTCTAACTTGGAACTGAGCCAGTTACCCTCTTGAAAGTCCTCCTTCCTCTCAAGAATATAGCCCTCGCGTGATTTGCGATTAGCAAACAATCCAAACCAAACGAAACCTAAGTTGAAACTGTTACCGAAGGCATTTATACGGATATTAATTTGTAGGATTTGGGCTCTAATTGCTTTAATATGTGCTTTGATATGCAGAGGCATTATTCCTGTTAAAATTCGTATTGCAGAATTCGAAATTATTCTCTATATGTTTTTGTTGTTGTTGTATAGAGAAGAAATGGTTGTTGAATAATATTAACGAGCAGCTTTAGTTCAATCATAGGCATTTTTCAAGCCGATATGACTTAATATGCATGTGTGACCATTTATTTCTTTTGAAATTCCACGAATAATTTTAGTCTGGTTTAAAACTTCAATTTGAGCTCTGCATTCTTCGAAATCGTTTGGAAATGAGAGTGGTATTTTTCTCTAGCTCATTAAGATAGGAAATCCAAGAAAATTTAGTGTCGATTATTAGTTTTAAGTATTTAATTTCGTTAAGAAAATTAATATTTTTCCTTTTTATTCTAAATATTCGATTCCGAGTTATTGGTTTTCGTGGCTTGGGGAAAATATGTGCTTGAGATTTTTTAAGAAATGATTAATATTATTTTTTTAAAATATTTCCACAGATATTTATGGTTCCTTGACTTGATACTTATGGTTCTGTAGAATGTAACAAGTACGATCTGTGGAGAATGCTATATCATCCATGAATGAAATAGCTGGTGTGTAAAATGTAATGAACTGAAGCAAAAACCTTGAGGGCATCTTCTTCGTTGCTGTTTTTTAAGGTGTTATCATATAGGATGAACTATGCTCTATTTTTTAAATCAGTTTTGATAAAACGGAATACGTTGGATGGGTATTTGAATTTTCTGAGCGCATGCGGAGCATCCAACCGCCATAACAAGTCAAATATATTCTGTAAGTCTAAGCAGAATACTTCAGAGGAGATTATGATCTTTGTTCTTTTTAGCAGTTAGCAGCTTGTTTGAGAAAGTAAACTGTGAACAAGATGGTCTATCTTAGAGGAAAGATGTTATGGTTCCTGCTAATAGCGTCGGCCTTGCAACTCTTGTTATGGTAATTTCTTTGTGAAGTTTGCATATTGATGATAGGAAGCTAATGAGGCAATAAGCGGCAGGGTCGAAAGGATCTTCGCTTTCCTTTGAGAAAAGCAGGATTTTAGCCAGCTTTAAATAATCTGGAAAAGTGAAATGTTGCAGGTATTTGTTGAAACAGGTTTGAAAAAGGAAAGGCAGGTTTTGTACATCAGTTTGGTCATTTCGTTATCGACTGCGTCTAGTTCTGGTGCATTTTATTTTTGTTCGCTTAAGTTGCATATTATTAAATCAACTTCGGTATGGGAGGTTTCTGGACCTTCATTAGTATCAGGGACTGAGAAGGTTTTGCGTACATTCTGATGAGGATTAAGCGATCTTTTTCAGTGTTTTTGAGAAATGCAGCATTAAAAAATTTTCCTGTTGGTATTGTTGCTGCATCTATGCTGCAATATAAACCACAATCTCTGTTGTAGAGTTAAATCTCAGTGGTGTGAAAAACTTGCAAATTTGGTACATAATAGCATATTTTTCTGAATTAACTTTGCAATATTCTTGACAGTCTTTTAGTTTTGTTTCCCTTACTTATTTTTTTAGACTGCGCGATGTTTAACTAATTGGCGTAATTATTCTCTTGAGTTCTCCTTTTCCGGTTTCAGCTTTTGGCTTATTGTGGACGCTTATTTTCATCGAAGTAAGTCCCTCAGTTGCTGTAAACATCGCAACTAGCTCTAGGTCTTCTAGACCTTCTAATTCTTCTTTTGTTTTCTAGGTCGTCTTTTGTTGGTTGGGCAGATTGGTATGTCATGCTTCTTGCCTCGAATATTTCATCATATTATTTCTAGACCTGTTTTTACAGGGCTCTTGGTAAATTTATTCAGGTTCAAAGGGCTGTTGTACTTTCTGATTTTGTTTTCTGTTGGCACCAGTTTAATGTTGCAGTTCGTTATCAATTTTTTTCTTGCTTTGTTCAGTGATGTGTAACATTTAATTATCCCTTAATGATAAGTTTCTTCCATTTTGAAACTAATGTATTTGTGGTCAGTTAAGGAATCTTCTCCCAGTACTAACCAACTTTGAGTTTTGTAAGTTATGTTATCTGACGAAAACACGTAGCATTCCTTATGTTAATTAACCAGTCTTAGTTTCCTATGTTAATTAACCAGTGATTTAGACCTTTAGTGTCACTTTTACTTTGCATTTCCATGAGGTGAAATTAGCTCGTTAGATTGAAAACTTAGGTTTTTTATTATAAGATAGAGCGTAATCAGCCTGTCGAGGCCACGTTACTAAGTTCCTGCTAGCTTAGTTAAGAATTGTATTCTTCGACCTTGCATTATAATTGCCAATATTTGAACATCTACGCCGGTTAGATTTGTGACCCAACTTCACATTAATTTGATCTGAGTAATCTTTGACTTCTAGCTTACAGTAAATTAAATTTATATTTGACTGTTAAGTTATCTCGTCATAAGTGCTGGCCTGAGCTGTAACAGAAGGTGTGCTTTCTGTTTTGCTTAGTTTTACATAAAATTGTTTTTCACACCCTTCAGAACACTCAGTCGTTATTTTAAACTTAGCGATGATTCGCTGTTGATCTATCTAAAGTTTGGTTGCAGTTTAAGACAGACTAGAAGATTAAAGAACTTTATAAACGTTAGGTCTCGCCATCTTTAACCGTATGCAATTTCAAAACTTAGAACGGAGTTAGAAATGTTGTGAATAGTTAGATTATTGTTTGAAATGAATGTTTAAAATGGGTTTTTTCTTTTCTATTGTACGAATAGCTACAGGTGTAATCACACTATGAGAAATAAAATCTCCTGTAATAATATGATGAGTGGTAGAAAATGAAAGTGACATCTGTTCTATTAATTGTTCTTCTATTTCTTCAGTTCGAGATACATATGCTGATAATATGATAGCTTGGGCATCCTTGGTGATTACCGCTTTTACTGTTACATGATACCTGTGTTTAAATATTATAGTTGGATTCCATTTGTTGGTTGGGCAAATTTTTCCATCTCCTGCATTGAATCTGAGGGCTGAAGACGAAACTTGAGTTACATTCCAGCTCTTTGGTATATCTTTTACGTGACCTCATTTGCTGTACTTTTCATGCGAGTAGTGTGAAACGGAGAGTTCAGGGGCAGGAGGCGGTGCGCGGTGCAAGTCGGGAGGCGGTGCAAGTTGGGAGGCGGATTGTGGATGAGTAAACTAACTGATAAGGAGGAAGGTTGTAGGAGTCTGAATTTAGTTGATAAGGTGTCGTCACACTTTGCTAAGAGATTATCTTTTGTTGATTTTCCAGCAGTAATTTCTAATTTTAGGATTTTTTTTTTCCTTTGTATTTTTCTTTGTCTTTACTAGGCATATAATGGTTATTTCCTATGTTCTCTATACGCCTGGAATTTAATGACTGCCAGGTAGATGTAAATTTTTAATTTTTGCGCTATATTTCAAGAATTATAATGTCCTATGTACTCTTAGTTTTAACGTATGCCTTACAATTTTTTATTTCATCAGAGCATATTAATTTTCCTTTATCTTAATTACATTACTCATTTTACACAGGACGTTCTTCATATCTTTTAACCATATACTCGTAATTTTATTTCACTTACTAAATTTTAGGAGTGTAATTATTCAGATATACATTTTAATTTATCATATGATTTAAATTTTAGATCCAATTTTAACTTTTTCCCTTCTTTCTAACCTTCGTAATGTTTAATGTACTCCAATTTATAACTTATTTGCTATATTTTACGAGCGTAATTATTGAAATATATGTTTCTATTTATTATATCATTTAATTTTATATATAATTTCAATCTTTTTTTCATACTTTCTAACATTTGCGATCTTCAACATATT
>KK121397.1:162484-176437 GCA_000611955.2 Stegodyphus mimosarum | reverse complement strand
GCCCTACCCCTTGTAGAATTGATAGGTTGTTTCGAATTATAAGATACTCATTAACCTGGGGAACAAGTCAGTTTAAGCATTAATATTATATATGTAGATTTTTTTTTCTCAAGCTATTAATATTATTGTGGTTATTAATATCCTAGAGCAAGTCCTGAAAAGACATATACAAGCAAAACAAAAACAATAAAGAGAAAAGGAAGTGCAGATTTATGGAACGAGACGAGAGACACATATGCAAGACTGAAACATGATAAATACTAAATACAAAACATACAGTACGATAAAATTGACAAGTACACTAGTCGTTAACATTTAAGATGGCCATGGGCCTTTTACAATTACTGTCATTAAAATTATAGTCATAAGTACGAATTACTGGATTTTCAATATTGGGCAGATTTGCGGGCAAGCCGGCAGTAAAATTTACAAATTTCCTCGACTTTAAGCTCCTCATGTATCTTGCTGTTACGAATATACCAAGGAGCATTGGTTATCTGTCTGAGTATAAGATTCTGCACTCTTTGCAGTCTTTTTCTGGAGCTTTTGCATGAGTAAGCCCACACAAGGCAAGCATAACATAAGATGGGACGCAACACGGTTTTGTAAATGAGCAACTTGTTGTCTATGGAAAGTACACTGTTTCGAGCAATTAAGGGGTGTAGTGTGATTTTAGCAACTCGAAACGTTTGAATAATAGATGTGATGTGTGGGGTCCATGTCAGAGTATTACAGAGGATCACCCCTAAGTAAGGGACTTGCTTGGCCCATGGGATTTCTTGTCCATAAAGAGATGCTATGCTATGGGGTCCGGCACAGTATGAGCAGTATTGTTTGTTGTTGCATTTCCCTTGACCATGTCCGATTTCTTGGCAACGTAAACCCCGTTTGATGCCGTCTGTAATTTTATGTAACTGCCACCAAATAAAAACTTCGAGATTTCGGAATGCTTTTTGGTGACATTTGATGATCCACTTAATGCCGTTTGCTTGCGTTTAAATGGAAGAAAAACTCCAGTTTCTGTTTTACGTATATTCTGCTTTGATACCAGGATATTTCCTGTGTTGGGCTGCTAATTGAGCTTTCTCACCTTGAAGGACACTCCTTTGAACGTTTTGAGTGCATTATTTCTGCTCAAGCAAAAGTTCCGTGTTTATTTGGTCACTGATAATTTCTAGGTCTTCTTATGTCTTGCACTCTATCGCAATGCTGCCATTCTGCATAAGATGCATCGAGTGTACTTTTGCTGCTGCATTTTGCAGTGGTGAATATTTGATAATTCTTCTTTTAATTGATTATAGCTTTGTTCGCTTTCGGAATATATAAATAAAGCTGATTTTGTTGATTTTTTGGATGCTTCTGTGTAGAATAATGAATTTCCACTATTACAATATTTTTAATGCATCTTACGATACATCAAGTGTTGATGCTGTTGCATCTTCTTACGACAAGTATTAACATCATTTGTCATGAATTATTGGAAAGAGAAAAAATTATTACTTCACTGGAATAGAGAAATAGAAGAACTGAGCCTTAAATAAAAATATGCCTTGTAGTTAATGAATAGGTTCATTAAAAAAAAAAAAAAAAAAAAAAAAAAACGTCCATCGAACCCTATTCACATGCACACCAAAAAATTCGTTTTCCGCAGTGTAATACTTTTTAGAAACCTTAAAAACTTAACATACTTACACATATATTATTATTTACATTGTAAAGATAAAATCAAATTGAAAATGGTTTGCTACTAAAATATTTCAAACATCTCGTGTTGAACGACAAATACAGCACAGACCAGGAGGGCATGGCAAGATCACAAATATTATAAGGTACTTCCGTTAATGAGGCTTTTGACCGAAAACCTAACTATCGGTGGTAAAAGGAATGTTTGGTTTGGTTTATTTGCTTATAGCAAATCACTCGAGGGCTATCTTTCTAAGGAGAGGGATGCTTTCGTGGAGGACTTTCTAAGGGAAACTGGCTCGTATATCCGTTACGCATGGGGAAATCCACGAAAACCCTTGTAGGGATTTATATTTATTTTAAATAACAAGTTAAATTTGATTTTAAGTTTCTTTCCTATAAGCCTTCATTCCCCTCATTGTCAGTGCCAGAATATTTAAATTGTGGTAGCGCGCGTAAGGAATGCAAATTCTACCATTGGGAGAAAAAGTTTAAACATCGATGTTCTAGCAGGGAAAGTGAGAGAGTCTCGGAAATATCTGTGCGTGGTTGCAACACAAGCTTCGGCTTAGCATTTATTGCTGACTAGACGTAGCTCAATAACTATTATCCTACAGCCACTAAACTCATCTACGCGCTGTAGGATACAGGATTGATTGAGCCCTGTAGTTTAATTCTACTACTTGTGAATATCTCCAATCTTGAGTTTTGAGTCTACTGTTTTAGTTACCGCCCAAGCATAGGCGTAGTATGTTAGCGGCAACTTGACGCATTGTAAATAATTTAAAGAGTTTAATAAAGGGTAGTTTTAACCCTTCTTCGGTGCAATCACTATTTCTCCAGATTCTACTCAACAGATAGACATTAGAACGTTACACACTCATGTGGCCAGTCCGTTCGTCGGGATTCAAACCTCAGACAGAACTACGAGTGTTCAGGGACTTTACCACTCGGCCGTTGGTGGGCCTGGACTTGGATGGCGGACCGCTGGTGGGCTCCTATAAAGGTTAGTGGAAGCTGACTGCTAACCTGAGAATGGGACCTGATATCCTCCTATAGCAGGCAAACTGTATGTGCGTGCCTTTCTTCTCTCAGGGTTGTAATACTGGCCAGCCAGCCCGTTTACGGGATTCGAACCTCGGATCGAACTACTAGTGTTTAGGTATTTTACCGCTCGGCCATTAGTGGACCCGTTATCGATGGGAAAAGAAAGGAAAAATTAGCTGATGGTTACTAATTGTAGTACAATAGGCAATGTTACATATAAACCGTATCTACATATTGGCTAAAATAATAACTGGATTATCAGACATACATTATAAAAACACATTAATAACTTAGTGGATTACTGGAATTTTCACAGATATGCCTATTTTGCTAGACAATAAAATTAATAAAAATCCTGCCAGTCAATAAAATTAATGCAACAATACATGAAAATATACTCATAATAATGAAAATCAGTCACTATTCAATGAATAAAGTTTAGAGGAGGTGTATATATATATATCTAAGAAAAGAGTAATCTACATGAATACTTTAACCAGAAATTAACTGAATATAATTTAATACATGACACATTAGTTACATTAAGGCATTTACAAAATACTCCAACTCTTGCGTTTATATACACATTTTATTTTTTTCCTTAATATATAAGGTATATCTCCCACATTCTTAGCGTGCCTTCGTGGTGTAATGGTCAGCACGCTGAGCCGGTATTTCAGGGGCCGTGGTTCGATTCCCGGCGAAGGAATTGCATATTTTTCATCTCTCCGGCTTGTAATTAACCTAATATCTCTATAGTGGCGCCCGAACTAAAAGGGTTGTGGATGATGACTCTCCACACCCAGGATTTGGCGACTAGGTCCCCTAAAACCCTAGTCGCCCTTCAAAAAGGGGAGTATATAAGGTATATCTCCCACATTCTTAGCGTGCCTTCGTAGTGTAATGGTCAGCACACTGAGCCGGTATTTCAGAGGTCCGTGGTTCGATTCCCGGCGAAGGAATTGCATATTTTTCATCTCTCCTGCTTGTAATTAACCTAATGTCTCTACAAATATACATACATATTTTTCGTTATTACACATGTTTTAAACATAAGCATTTCGTTCTTAAAATTTTGTGCCGCCAGATTCGAAATTTAAATCAAATTCTGCTTGTAGGAAAATGGTGACGGACGTCGCGAGCAGCGCTGTCTGTTCAGAGGCCGAGTCATCAACTACTGAAGAAATTAAGCGATGTAAAACTGAACATAGACTTTACGGGAATTAATAAATGCATATTGATAGCTTCAAAAGTGCGTAAATTTCTACTTCCAAATTAATATAAATAATAATGAAGAACGATTAATCAAATCAAACTTAAGCACAGAATAACAATTTTCTATTCTAATGATCTTGTGATGACTTAATCATGGATCATTTCAATCAATGGCATTGTGGCATTGGTCTCACACTGGCCCCTAAAACAATTTTATACTGCTGCGAAGATATTTCAATTATGAAGTTGTTGCAAATACATCTTACTGAAGAATTCAAGATTTTTAGACTAGTTGAAGTTCAATTTCACATTATTTTCATTATCATTAAAAACTAAAGGTAATAAAGCATCAGAAAATCTTTAAATGGAGCTAACTAATTTACAATGTAAAATAGTTTAAATGTTAATCAAAGATTTGAACGTACAGATTTTATTAATTTTTTTCGTACTTTTCAAAAAATAAGTAAGTCCAGTCAAGAATTTTTGGACTAAGAATAATATCTTTGTTCGCGAATGCATGCATATGTAAACAACTTCTTTCCACAGTTGAAAATTAACAAGGCAAAAACCCCATTGACTCATGAATTTCTACAATCCGTGAAGAAAATAATTTCTAGTAAATTTTGTTTTAGGCTACAAGCTTCGTCAAAATCAAAACACATTAAGCGTCAAGCTGTAGTAAGAAATAAGAGATGTTTACAATTATTTATATAATCAAAATATGTATATTTATTTATGTCTTGAAAAAAAATTAATATATAAGTGAAATAGATTAAGTTGTTATTATTTTATTCTAAAGCTTTGACCTACTTAGAAATTTTTCTCTGAAACATTAAGGAAATGTTTCAATATTTCCTTCGGTTTAAATTAAGGTAAGTTATTTTATGATTAATTAACATTAATCATAAAAATATGATTAATAAAACAAAATTATCATAAATTTTATAAAAATAATCATTTTTATGATAATTTACAAAATTATCATAAAAATATGATAATTTTGTAAATAAATGCCAGTATGAAAATTTATCAAAAATGTGTCTTAACTGTCAATATATTTGAATTACAAAGTATAATCCAAAAATTGTCTTGCGGGCACCAAATTTTATGTTTCAGATAGAAAATAAAGGTAAGTTTGTATAGATATCCTTTGAGATATTATTATTATTATTGTTTAGGAATGTTTTAAAATATAATTAGTAGGAGAGATTTATAATTTATTTAAAATACGTATTTATTTTGGTAATAAAAAGTTTTTAATTTTGTAAAAAAAAATATCTGGTTCGTCAGTTTTTTTCAGATCGTGGTTGCGGCCAGCGGGTAATTTGAGTTTTAACCGCTGCTTTATGTCATTTTAGGTAGAATTTCACTTAAGGCAGAGAACAATTTAAATTGAAAAACTTTACGGAATTCAAGAGCGGTGGTGACATTATAGCAATAGGGAAAAAGTTTTTAGCATTTTCGTTAACAAGCTCAACAGTGGTCATGAACATTTATTTAAAGATCAGATACCGCCTATTTGACGGAGATGTGTATATGAATCGAAAATCCCTTGGAAGACGTTGACGGGGAAAAGCAAACCAAATGCGCAAAAACGATATAAAGTATTTAAAATAATCCCTTTAGAAGAAAATATTAGAATACTGCTTTCTACTAAGAGTTCTGAGTGTGATTTCAGCACGATAATCTTATGAATAAGTTTGTAATCCAGGAAAATATGCATTAATTGAGACGATTATGGCGTTATTTAAATGAATAATTCGTAAATAGCAACCTATTAACTGATTTGATATTAATAAAAAATGTGCATTTTACATCAAACATATTTAGAAAGGAGGAATCATTTCTTAGTTACAGGAGAACTGCTCTTAATTACAGAAGTGGGAGAAAGAAGTCACAAAAAGAAAGTATTTGCTTATGAGCAGACTAGGAGTCAGTGACGTCACACAAGAGCAAATCTTGTCGCATAATAACCTTGGTGCATAGTTTGCATTGTTCTCTGGTACTTTCATGACAATTTCTTTGCTTATGCACAAGAATTCCTTATACCACAAGTACCTTATCATAAACGTTTCACCATGGTGACATGCATCCTTTTTGATTAGATGTATCTAAGATACTATCATCGTTTTTCTAAATAGGTTCATGATTTATTTTCAGAAGCTAAATACATGCTACAAAGAGAAATTCATTCCAAAAGCCAAGACGGGGAAATAATGATGGTTGCTTTCAGAAAATGTGTTCAGCTGCTCCGTAAAGAGCGAAAGCACGGACACAGTAAAGCATAAGTGATCATCTGTTGTGCATAACGTCCATGAAAATGCTTCAAACACAAACTTTCGGACGGAGTAAACTTAGCAAAGCAACAACCTTGTGTTGAGAACCTTGTATTTAATCAAGAACATAGTCAATTTTAGCCCTCGAAATCTATTGAATTCTTAGCTAAATCTATGCCAAACACAAGATGGTTGCTTTGCTAATTTTACGTTTCGCTCTGGCTTGTTTTTTTTTCTCTTTTGATACTCTTCGGAGTTTTCTTTCGTTATCTACAGTTGCTTTCCATTTGGAGGATCCTATGGGCCATTTCCAAGCCACAAACAAACAGGAAATTAACTGTTATTATTTTCATCAAATTATTAGCTCTATCACTATTAAATTATATATTTATGTAAAAATATGCATAATAAACATAATTCTAAAATATTTATATAATAAGTCTTTTTAAAAAAACAAGGGTTTTTTCTTATTTTAATGTCCCTTGTTCTCTCAATCATGCCAACCAAATTACATTGTTTAGTTGAGATTTAAAGTACGTGAGATGAACATGATTCATCTTCATATTTTTACTTTTATTTTTAACTGAGATTTGTATGCATCAAACATATTCCAAAAGAGTTGAGAAATCTTCTTGGCTAGCCTATACATTATCGAGCCGATAAACTGAATCTGTTTAGAAACTTTACATCTTTTCCAGCAATATAATTTTTAGAATTCGAACTTTTAATTCAGCTTTACATTTGGGATTAAATAGTAAAATGCATCTTTACATATATTTAAAAAAGTATTTCTATATTTTTTAACAGAAATCACACATTTGTTGAGATTTTATTCTTCTTTAATGGAAACTCTTTGGAATCTTCAGCAAGGTGAACAATCATTAAATACAGTTAGATAAAAAAGGAGAAATGATCATAAAAAAATTCTAATTTCTTAGTTTTTGCCAGCTCAGCTGGATACCATGCCTTATTTTATTTCATCATTTCATTTAAAAAAAGGGAGTTAGTGAAAGATAAGGAAAATGCGGATAGTGGAAAGCAATTTGGTCTAAGCAAAGGGAAAAGGAGCCAATCAAAATCACGTTTCGCCCAATTTAAGGTTCGCCAATTCTATTCTTTCAATTTTACTTTACTTGGCTTCTTTTTCTCTACCCGCAGCGGTTGGAATTACATCCAGCTGACGTTATACCAGTTCGGAAGATGAGCAAAATAAAAATTTCTCGAAATTGAAATGAAAATCAGGGGGTCTGGAGGAAGAATAAAAGTTCTTTCACTCGTAGAAAATTTTATAAAGATTAATCCGGCGAAAAACAGTGTGGCCCTTTTTAAAATTCCATCCACGTTCGATTTGAAAGGACGGGAAGAAAAGAAGACCCTAGTTTTAATCAGTTCCTTTCAACTTTTATTCACATCATATCCATTAGGGATACTTAATCTATGTGAGTTGTACTAAAGTTTACCTTTTTAGGTATTCTGTTCTATTTTTTACAGCCAGCTCTACTCGAAAAAGAAATTTATGTTCTTGTTCTGTGTTGAACTCCACTGGGACCAAAAGAAAACGATGCATATCCATTTATAGCAGTTCTTTTTATAATTCCTCAAACGCTTTGGATGTTTATTGTACTACAGTGAGCATGTTAATATCTAAAAAGGTAGTTCTTTAACATACCAAGATAAGTATATTGAAAGGCCCTGAACGGGCTTTTAAGAATTTTTATTTTTCCTATGGCTTGCCTTCAGCCGACTTCAGCTCAGCCACTATTACGGTGAGAAGTGGTGTTCACTTTATTATGAAGGCGTCTAACAGGTGGGCCACCTTTGCCTCCTATGAAGGGACGAATAGTTACAGCCATGCTTTCTCCTGTATTCGAACTCGGACCCTTTATTGCAGTCGGCTTCGGTCCATGTCAAAAATGTGGCGGCCAGCTAAACATACTGAAGAAAGTGGACTGCAAAAAAAATGCTTTATTGCGAATAATTGGAAAGCGACTTTCATCGCCTCCCACACACTCTCACTGCCGACACGGTTTACAAAAACACGCACAAGTAGGCACACTGCCAGTTAATATTCATCAGCTCATGTCTTGGTTACAGTTAAGTAGATGGCGCGGTAGTAGTTCTAACAGGCGTTAACAAGCTTCACTAACCATTATACCGTCTGAGTGACACTTTTAAGGATGTAGAGAATAGATAAAAAAGGCTGGGCTGGTTTTTTTTTAACAAAAATTTTAAAACGTTGATGAATAACCAGCAGACTAAATAAAATGTTGCAAAAATATCGCCAGATTTAGTGAAAATATACACTTAACATCCAATATTAAACATATTTCTTGACATAACATATTTCTTGACATCATGTTGTACTGAATAAACATGCTTACTTTTCTTCTAATACTGCTTTATTTATCAAACATATATTTACGGGCATATTTACAAGTTAACTCAAACAGTATTACTTAGTTTTGCATTTTTAAAATGCGCTTCTCAGAAATTATCTTTTCTCCATTTGTCTTGGTAAAAAAGTAAACGTAAAGAGAACATAATCACGAGAGTTGAAACACACTCTATAACAAAAAAAAAAAAATAAACGAACCTTTTATAAAAAAAAAAAAAAAAAAAATCAACGTACCAAGAATGAATTGCCCGATGAAGACACAAATTGGTGAATAGGAAGATTACGTACACAATAGAAAATGATTAAAATTTCAACACAATTCATTGGTTTATTTCAAAGTTACATAGTTAAAAAGTAACGAGTTTAATAACATGTTGACCCACCTCTAGCCTGGATGCAAGCTGCCACATGGCGTAGTATAGACTGATAAAGGTCCCGAATGGTCTCCCGCGGTATTTCTTGTTACAATTGTCGGGCTAGGTCATCAACATTCCCTGGTACATGCATTCGCCTTCAAATCATATCCCAGATATGCTTGATGGGAGAGAGATCTAGCGATCTGGCTGGCCAAGAAATTGTTTGACAAGCTGTAAGATAGTTCATAGTAACACGTACCGTATGTGGTCTGGCATTATCTTTTTGAAAAAAAATTCCAAGGGCACTGCAAAAGGAACTGTAGCAAAACAGGTCTCATTATGTCGTCGACGTATCGCTGTGCTGTAAGTGGGCCTCTAATGACGACCAAAGGTGTCCGGCTGTCAAGGAAAATGGCATCTCAGAACATAACTCCTGGTTGAAGGTCTGTGTAGCTTACAATAGTGAAAGCAAGATCGGCACGCTTTTCTGAAGACACGTCTTCGATGATCGTCACGACATAGTCTGAAACGGAATTCGTTGCTGGATACTATACGTCTCCAGTAAGCATCATTCCAATTAGCCAAGCGCTAGTGAAATCTGGCTCGACAGTGTGCAGGCGTGAGTGGCAGGTGGCGTAACGGTCGGCACGAGTATATATTTCGCTCTGTCAGCCTTCTGTCAATGGTCATGGTGGACACTCATGTGCGAGTCGCATGTCTGATGGTGTACAGCAATAAATCAGGCGCTGTAACAGCTTATCTGACAATCACTCTGTCCTCCCGATTTGTTATGGCCCTAAGTATATCGCTACCATCGTGATGCTGAAATCTGTAAATGTCTACCAATTCTTGCCAGCATCTTTTAATCGCCGCATCGTTGCGACTTATATGACGAGCGATTCTCCGGTTTGCCCAACCTGTCTCTTTAAATCCAATGATACGACCTTTTCCAAACTCTGATAGTTCCTCATAATGAGCTCTAATTCTGCTGCAAAGCACTTTTCAGTCGTTGAAAAGTATCCTACATAGCAATGCAACAGAAATTTGTAACAACATTTCAAGAACAGCTCCTTATACACATTTGCTGGATGAGCAGTTCCGATGCGCTGAAGACCGCACTATTCATTCCCTGTAAACCAAATTTTAATCATTTGCATATTTGGCCAACACATTTATGCATACGAAATTTCAAAGCAATTCCTTCTTGGTGTGTCGATTTTTTTGTTATCGAGAGTAACTCTCGTTCTCGTGCGAAAACTCATTGGGGAACACAGCGCCCTCTTTTTTTAATCAATTTCCACAATATGAAATGCATTCCCTTGCAATATCTTGTCTTTAGAGAAGTAAAACAATATCTAGCAATGCATTTCAAGCAATTTTTTCATTAAAGAAACGAACTGGAATATTAGGATTATGTTATATTATTTTATGTACATAAATAATATTTTAGAATTCTTTCGTGAATTCTAAGAATGAAAATGAATATCTGAAGGCATAAATATGGTGTTTAAGAAAAGGTGAAGGTAGGAATATAAAGTCAAACTGTACTTAAAATTATTCATGTTTTTTACGGTAGCAATTTATGTGTTTCTTAATCCTGTAAATATTCTATTCATCTTTTAACTATTGTCAAACTTCTTTCAGTCTATTTAAAATAAAACTAAGTCAGAATACTTTAAATATTCATGTTATATATTTTTCTGATATTATTTCTATTGGTTGTGCTTCAGATTAGCTTCTCTTTTCCGTGAATATAGAGAAAGAGCAGTATTTATTGTCATTCTTAAAACTTACAGGTATGTGTAGGTACATTTTTTAAGACATCTTGCTTGAACAGGTTTTCAGACATCTGTCAGCTTTGCCAACAACTAAAGCATGAAGACAATTTCTTACACGAATAGAATAGTGTAGACTAATAATCATGCCAAAATGCCAGAATAATCATGCCAAAATCACAAATGGCTTTGAAACGATACACGTATGACAAAAACTGCCGGCGTAAAACATTTGCAATAAACATTATTGTGAAGGAACAACGCAAGAGAAGAGAGGTAAAACATTTTTATTGGAATTACAAGTTTTCAACGTACGGTAACATTTCAAGATAGAGTTCATGTTCCGTAAATTTTCAATCTCATGGCTATCGCGATCCCCTGACCACACTCCGATGGATTTCTGGTTTTAAGCTTGCTGAAGCATCAAATCCACAAGATTTGTCAGAATTGAAAAATACCATAAAACATGAAGTTATACAGATTCGTTCAGTGACATTACTTTCGTCATTGCTTTTAACAGTCTTCCACATGTTGTAACAAGGCAACATGTGGGAGACTGTTGAAAGAAATGACGAACGTAATATCACTGAACCAGTATAGGGCCGGTGAAAGTCATCTAGAAAAATTCGTTAAATACACCTTGTTTGGGGCTGTTTTCTATGACTCATCCTGTAAGAATAAAAAAGTGACTTTTGTTTGTGAAACTCCAAGAGAGTCATATGCGTTCTGTTGTCAGGAAAGCTGTTGTCTTTTCCCTTCTATAATAATAATGTAATGTTACTTTTTAATTAACCCAGAAAGCCTAAATGGGCCTGAATAAATCTAAAAATACAACCTATCATAGTTCTTCTATCCTGGATGCTCTGGGAAGTTACAATGCAATGTGTTATCGTCTGCGAAGGTGGGCATGTTGAAAACTTATAATTTCCTGCATTGTCATTGGTTGGTCCTTTACAATACTTTTCTTCGCAAAAGGTTTTACGCCGGTAACTTTCGTTATACGTGTACCTTTCGAACTCCATTTATGCTTTTTCAAAGTGCTCATGAAAGAAAAAGTGGAGTTGAAAAAGAGAAAAAGTGGGTGTTGGATTTCGAAAATTTCGAAATTTTAGCAATGTAACCGTAGTTAGGAGACATCTATTGTTTTAAATCCATCACAATCTGAAATACATACTTTCGAAAAACAATATCTGAAATTTCCTTTCGATTGGTTCAACAGGTAGGCCACTAGTAGTTCATATATCACTTCAGTTTTTTTATTATCACTCTATATATACGTACTGTCAGAGCCAGTACAGTAAATGACCCCCGGCGAAATTAAATTTGAATGACCAATGTATTGCTAGGGGCATTTCACAGCTTTCACACCGCCGATGTTTATGATTAAACTTGAAACATAATTATTTTATGTTTTGCAGAGTGAAAACACAAAAACTTACCTACGATGATGTATAGATGTATATCTATAATATAACCTTCCCGCGTTACATTATAGAAATATATATATGCATCAATTTGTGTTTATTATAAAACATAAAACGTTTCAACGCTGCACGACAAAAATTGACCGTGATACTCGATTTTATATTTGAAAATCATATTCAGAGGCCGTACACTAACTGAAAAGCGAAATGTTTGTATTTGTACTTAACTAAAAATAAAATATGATTAAGAAAGCTTTCGAATGTTAAAAAATCAGATGATGATCATTTTTAAGCAAATTAATTATAAAAAAATGGTCTTCCATATATATATACATAAGAGCATTTTCCTAAATGTGTACTCTTATGTATAACGGAAGAATATCTAACATTTTAAATGTGGTATTCTTTATAAAATTAGTTTCATATATTTTAAAATGAAAAAACATGAAACTGTGAGTAATTTTAAAACACTTTTTTTTTCATTTCAAGTATACGTCGTTGATCAATGTTCGCAAAAAGGACTTTTGTGGACAAAAATATAATTTACAAACACACACACACCTAAGCACATGCATGCAGACATGCACAGATTAGATATAACATTCATTCTGTGGTTTTTCAGACTTAAGAATAAGTCAAAGAATTAGAAAAATATCTAAAGAGTAACATTATTAAATACTTGGAATAAAATATTATCCTTTTGGGCGTAAATAATCTTGTATTTATTGCAATAAAAGTGATAAATTAACTCATCATGCATAATATCTATAAATTATGTATGTTGGCCTGAGCAGAAACAGGCAGAAGCTAGGCCAACACACACTGTACACTGTAGTATTTTCACAGGTTAGCGGTCTCAAACTCAGATTGCTTGCAGGCCGCATGCTTGATCTGAAAAGAGCTGTTGAGTCAGAATGTTTTTGGTACTTAAGTACTATGAAGACTGCCTAGATATCTCGCCGACAACTGGCGACCTGAAAACTGGCGATCGATACAATTTTGTTGACCCGTCTACGCAGACTCATACTCAAGATGTGGAAAGAATGTGGGGTTCCGCAAAATGGAGGAACATGCCACAACGTGGGACAAGCCGCCGTCATTTCGATACCTAATTAGCTGAATTTATTTGGCGGAAAAAACAAGAAACGCCTTTCGATTCAATTTGAAAGCTATTTCCCGCCACTTTCCTCAGCATTAACTTCAACGTTTTCTTTTAACCAGTTTTAAGAAAGTTAAATTAAATTTTTTTATCCGTATTTAGTGCATAGCTTATGTATATGTATAAATATATATATGTACGTTTCTTTATAATATGTTTATATATATATATATGTGTGTGTGTGTGTGTGTGATGTGCCATGATGATGTGATGTAGTCGTAGCTCAAAGTAACAAACGATGGTAACAAAAAGAATCCATTTATTATTTTTCGTGAAAAACAGCTGTGTTAAAATTTACATCTTCGGAGAACAATGAATAGCTTTTTGTATTGATGTTTACTCCATCATTACATTAATGAAAAGACCGCCCGATGATCAAGATCACGATAGTACTTTCGGTTCAAGGGGTCAACTACTAATGAGTTTTAACCTATATATCAAGTAAGGCCGGAGGCCGCTCACTTTTGTTTAGATAAATCAGAGGTGCTTAGCACCGCGCCCCTAGGCGAAAGAATGGTCTATGTGGCAAAGTCATACAGGAAGGCAGTCATGAAATTATAAATTGATATACTTTTGTAGATGTAGAAACATTCGAAAAATTTTTGAGCAGGTGCTGGGTGCGT
>KK121397.1:150534-162073 GCA_000611955.2 Stegodyphus mimosarum | reverse complement strand
TTTTGTTCTTTTATAATTAGGACTTTTATTTTTAAAATAATTTATAAACCAAAAATTGCTAATGAAAATCTTTATCGCCAAATGTCGCCAAGGTAGTCGTCATAGTACGTAAGTACCATTTTTTCAACAAAATTACAAATTTTTATTAACTAAATAAATATTTTAAATAAGTTATAAATTTACCTGACTAAATGTTTTTCAAATCATACATAAACAATAATGTTTCAAAGAAAGAAAATCCAAACTTATAAAGCATGTAGCCTTGAAGAAACGTTACTGGAAATCATCTTGCTCACGGACTGTAGACGTTCTGACTCAATCAGGTTTTCTCTATTATTTTTTAACTGCGACAAGAAGGTGTTGACATATGAATGTATTCTCGAACAAAGAGATTAATCCTAGCGCAAAACTTCTGGATTGAACTTAATCCAGAAGTTTTGCGCGAATAATATCTATTTTTTAGCAAGTACGAATAACAGTTAATCAGACCTTGCCTGCAAATCTTTGAATACGATTTATGTTACATTGTAGCTCAATTTATAGTTTTTTCTAATGCTTTTTCCACTTTTGTTTTTATTGGCAATGAAAATAATACAAACGTGGATCTCAGATAATTAAAATCTTGAAATCTTTGTCACGTTGTATTATTTCAACAAATTCTAAATGAAAGGACTTCGAGTGCCGCATATAATTGCTTTGAGTACCGCATGGGGCCCACTAGTTTCACACCATTGCCTTGGGTGATTGAAGGAGTGGTACTAAGTAAGTAGGTAAGTACTGGTGTACTTATCTTATTTTTAAGTCTCCCCCTAGCGGGGAATTCCAAGAAAGAACACCCCAGAGTGCGATCACAAGCGCTCCCCTTCTTCCACTACTCTAGCTGTCGAGAGGATCGGGAAATATCCGTAAAAGTGACATAAGTCTACTAGAAAGTATGTATTTTTGAGCTCCAATCGAGCCTAAAGAACTTGACACGTATTCGACGGCTTTCATGAGTGTTTCCAAAGATTATGCAGAAATATTTATGAGCAATATTAGAAATAAGCTGATGATTTATTCTAATATATCGGGACATATTTAGCCAAATTCGTATTAGAAAAGTTGTCTGCAGTACGATTAAAACAATAGTTCAAATATGCTTTTACAGTAACATTTGTATGTTACGATTATTATGACGAGAATTTCAGTGGTGATTTAACAGAGAAATAGTTAAATTAAATTCGTAAGTTGGAGCAAATAAATATAAAACGTATTACTGCCATTTTTTGTTGCTTCTCAGCCTTTTCAAACTATGTTGCTATGATAATCTTACATTCCTTTAGCACATGCATACAAAGTAACAAAATTATCTTATCAACGCGATAACAAATCTTTTAATATTATGTTATAAATAAATGTAAAAATATCAAAGCAGACTTCCGTATATTGCATAAAGTATTTCGCTGACTTTTACTGCAAATAGAATTAGTTGTAGTCATCAGTTCTGCAATCAAAAAAAAATGAACCTAGAATCCGCCAGCCCATATTTAGCAGGCCCCATATTACATTCTCAAACATTATATTCTGAGAGTAAAAACAAACATATTCTCCACAAAATAATGTCTAAAGAAAAATAAAATAAATAACTTTAGTTTAATACAATTAAGTTGCCCATGGTCCGTAATGAGCACGAAGGCATTTAGGGATATCAGCTAAGAGAAAAGAAATTAGGTTAAACCTTCGCTGAAGAACTCACAATCATTATAATATTAAAATGCTTTTATTCTTGTGAGTTTTTAACGCAGTGAGGTTAAGTGTACAAGATCATTAACTATAACTTAATCGATCGGACAAAATTTGAGAACGCTTTTAACATTCGCTAAAAATCATTTGCTGCGAAAGCTGTATTCTTTAGGAAGTTTAATTCATTTCAGATATCAAATACATTTTTAATTGTAGAGGCCTTCTTTCTAAGTTGCTGATTACCTAGATTACATTCTCAGTCTACATTTTCTTCTGGAGCAATTCGAGTGTAGTAGAATGTGACAATGAATTTCCTTTTTCATTGTCCCTTAACCTAAGTCGTACTGAAATTTCAAACATGGTATTATCCTTTGCGAGCTAGAATATATATTGAACCTTCTTTTAATTGACAATTATTTCTAATTTCGATAACAAGAATAATTTTTCAACTGATATATTTATTTACCAGTATATTTAAATTCTTAACCCTTTCACGCCGATTGCCGCGTATGCGTGCCAGCAAGAAACGAACTCATTTCCCGGCTGGCACTCTGGGATGTCAGAGGTTTTCTCGTTCGCCCCCCCCCCGGCCGTCGCATGTTTGTGCCAGTGTCTTGGAACTTTTCAAAAACTATAACTTTTAACTCAAGATGTCATTGCATGTCCATAGGATTTAAGATAATGTAGATATGGCATTTTATTGGAAATGAGACAAATATGATTCACTTAGGGGATCAAGGAAAGCATAATATAAATCAAAACTGGGCTGTGTCTTTAACCGCCACGTTACATAATTATTCGCGTTTCTAATATTCCTCCGAATCCTTCTCTTTCTCTTTTTCCTCCTCTTTGTAGGGTCTTTCACTACAAAGTTAACACACTTCTGTTACACTTTGCGTTAATTTCGTATAAGTTTCTAGTCCTGCTCTTTTTATTTTGAAAAACCTTAATTTCAATTTTTTATGGGGAAAATATCAGAGGAAAGATATAGTCGTATAGCAAATGAGCCAATTAACGCCATAGATGGAAGAGATAATTCATTATCTAAAGTGATATTTCTAGTGATTCTGAGGCCCACCAGTGGCCGAGCGGTAAAGTCGCTGAGCACTGGTAGTTTGGTTTGAGTTTCGAATCCCGTGAATGGGCTGGCTGCAGGGGCGTGTTTGTGGTTTTCTCCATGTTCAACATGTATACAAGCCAGTTTCCCTTAGAACGCTCTCCACTAAGGCATTCCTTCCCTTAGGCAGATAGCTCTCGAGGCTTTGCCATAATCGCATAAACCATACCATCTAGTGATTCTGATACGGGGATTGATCAGAGATTGAGCTCTCCAAGTGCCTGCCTTCCACTTGAAAGATTTTGGTACTTTTTCTTGTAAATACTCTTTTCTGTACTTTTTTTTATTAATTTTGAAATGTACTAATGCATTTTGTCAATTAAAACTTCAGAACAATTTGAATAACTCATCCGAAAATTATATTTAAAGTAAGATGTTCTCTTAATATATTTTCATGTAAAGTTAAAAAAGTCATTAAATGCTAATTCGAACACATATATATGATCGATTAAGTAATAATCTAGAATAGTATCCAAATTTATGAAGTTCAGACTTAACTTTTTTGTAAATTTTTTAAATTTTTGTTTTTCTAAAGTTAGGCTTAGCAACGCAAAACCAGCCTTCCCGTGGGAGCATTTTTTTCGACTGTCCTTCGCTCTGGGAGAACATCTTAAAAAAAAAAGGTTAATTTGTGCATAGCCGCCCAGATGAGAATGTAGTTAGTGACGCTAACTGCCGTAGCGAAGTACCCGGGTTTGAATCCCTTTGATACTTTGTTACATGCATTTATGCTGGCATGAGTGCGAAATCCATCACGCTATCCCAAATGACTCCGATTACGAAAGCACACATAAGTATTCCGTAAATAAGAGTCCCTATGGGTGGACTGCATGCAACATAAATAGGGTAGGTCCATGCCTGTGTAAATTTGTGTGCGGTGTTAGGCAAACGTATTCTATTATATATATATATATATATATATATATTGTTACGGATTTTGTAATTTATTTAGAATTGTAAGTAAAAATGTTTTATTTTCCCGTGCAACGCAGACGAATTTGAAGAGAAAACTACGTCGGAAAAGTAAAAATACAAGAGCGCGTGCATTTTAATATTTAATAAATAAATATCTCGTAACTGCTGTTGCCATGAAGAAAAATTGAGAAAATAGATTTTATCAGAATGTTCTCGTGAATAATTAAAAAGCTTGTAAAAGCCGAAATAAAACACCTCAGCTAAATTGCTGTTGTTTTAAGAGACCTGCACGCTTACCTAGCGCTTTTATTGATTGTAGCGAATTCGCTCTAAGAGTGGATAAAATTTCTCTGTTTTGAATTGAGTTCTTTTTAACGTTTGAGATATTGTGATTATTGTACGAATATCCCCGAGGAAATATTTTAGTATTTTGTTTTATTTCTTGAGAAAAGAATAAATTTTATTAACTTTTTAACGACTTGTGCATTCAATCCATTACGAACCCGTACGCACGCAACAATTTTTTGGTGTCAGAAGAGTGGGATTTGAATGCCAATTGCACGAGCGATGGAAGAATAGTTAAGACAGCTGATGGTAGCCTTCGCTGCATTTAAAGAAGGGATGAAATCCTTTAAAGGGGAGATGAAAGCAGGTGAAGAAAGGATGAAAGCTGGTCAAGCATCTGTTAAAGATGAAATGAAGGCTGTTCAGGAATCTGTTAAAGATGAAATGAAGGCTGTTCAGGAATCTGTTAAAGATGATATAAAATCGGTTCAAGGAAAGATGGAAGCTGGTCAAGAAAAGATTGACGCAGTTCAAGAGGAAATCAAAAAGAGAGATTAACTGTAAGAAAACAAATTTGAGACCTTTCAAGATAGAATTGACGCTGTTGAAGATACTGAAGATAGAAACTGATACTTTAAAGAAATTCGTAGCGACGGCAGGAAGCAATTTGGATAGTTTTAAATTTCTACCCATGCCTGCTCTTCCCTCTCTGAAGTTATCGACATATGATGGGAAAACCTCCTGGCAAATGTATAAGACACAATTTTCTATAGTTGCGGATGCGATTGGATGGGATTTCTAAGCTAAGACCTGCCATCTCGCCTCTTCTCTGAGAACAGACGCAGCGGATATCCTGCAGACTCTTCCCGAAAACCAAAGGCTAGATTTCGAAGCTCTGTCGTACGCGTTGGAACTGCGCTTTGGGGAGAAGTGTTTAAAAGACTACAGGCAGGCTCAAATTAAAATCCCGTCAACAGAAGCCAACAGAAACATTCCAGGAGCTCGATACGGATGTTGAAAGGCTATCTGACCTCGTCATTGCGGAGTGCTCGACAGAAAAAAGGGAAATCCAGTCACTGCAATACCTTATCGACGGCATCCGTTATCCTGAAATACAGAAAGCTCTACGAGCAGCTGATGTGAAGGACTTAAAAATTGCTCTGGTGTACGCCATCAGATTCGAGGCAGTCCAGCAAGCAACTCGCAAAGATCGCCACCCAGTCAGTGCATTTGTCATGCGCAAGTGCATTTGTCCACGAGCCAGTGGATCAACCTGTCTGGAGATTATTTATCCAGACACGTTAATGCCTTGAGACGGTATATTAGTGATAAGAAAGCGACCGTAAAATGCTGTAATTGAGGTGCTTTAGGGCAACTGCAGAACACCCTAGAGCACGGAAATAAGACAGACGATATAAACAGACAATTAAATGCCATGAGATGTAAAAGGAGTGACAAGGAACCAAAATGCTAAAACTGCGGAGCTGAAGGCCACGTCCGAACAAACTGCAGAACAGGACGAGGTACGGAAAGTAAGACCATTTTCCAGCAACGACGCAGGAAGCAAATTAATGATCATACCGCGGAACAGAGTTTGAGCGATAGTTAAAAACCATGTTTTAAAGCTCTCAAGATTTCTGCAGTGAGTGGCAAAAGTAATGGACCATCCATTAAGGGGCTTATCAATGGAGTTCCTTGCATTATGATCTTACACACAACAGCTAATGTTACCATCATTCGGAAAAATTTAGCTCAACAATTTAAAGATAAACTCATTTGGACGCCATCCTGTGTTACTCTCCAGACTGCGTCATGCGAGAAAATTGACATAGAAGGGAAATTAAAAGTGAACATCACGCTTGGAAGTGCCGCCTACCATCACACGGCTTATGTGGCGGATTTTACAGATCCTTGCATACTTGAATTGATCTTTTTAAGGAAATACAATTTTTCCTTGAACTTTAAAGACAATGAATTGTTCTCAGCATCAGATGACATAACTATTCATCAGCAGAAGGAATCGTCACCTCGAAACGCCGACTTCTTGTCTGAAAGACCCGGCTCCGAAAGCCGCCGAAATTATACTAGGTTCGAAGAGAAACCCGAGACTACCAGCAATTCTCCATCCCAGATGCTCATCGGTAGTAATCTTCGTCTGCCTTGTGACCTCCTGTTTGGTCGCCCTGCAGACGCGCCTTCATCGCCTGAGGCACCGTTCTGCACAAAAGCCAATCAACTTGGCGATGAAGCTGAAGACCCAATACGACACCAGAGCTAGTAAACATCAATTCAACGAAGGGCAAAGTGTGGTTGTGGAATCCAAGAACTTAAGCAAAGCACTCTGTCCGAAAGTGCAGTCACCTTAGGATGGTCCGTACACAGTCCTAAACAGGCTGAAAGACGTCGTGTTTCGGATCTGTAAGTCATCGAACTCTAAGTCGTTCATTATGACAGGTTAGCTTCTTACTATGGCCATAGTACGTAGTGTATATAATTGTAAATAGTATAAGACCATGGCCCTTTTGTATTTAGCATTTGATAGTATTTGATTTGTATTTAGTATCTGATAGTACTTGATTTGTATTTAATATTAGATAGTATTTGATTTGTATTTAGTATTTGATTCGTAGTTAGTATTTGATTTGTATTTAGCATTCGGCTATTTTTGATTTTCTGAAATTCATTTATTGCAATTATTGTTTATGTTGTTATTGTAATGTAATGTTTCTTTTTGCGTTGGTACCTTAGTTGTAAGTTTGGCTTCCTGTCCATGGATTGTACTGCCCGGGACGTGCAGCCCTTGGGAAGGGGGCGGTGTTACGGATTTTGCATTTATTTAGCTTTTTACTTAGAATTGTAGTTATTATTTTTTTATTTTCCCGCGCAACGCAGACGAATTTGAAGAAAACGCTACGTCGGAAAAGCAAAACTACAAGAGCGCGTGCATTTAATATTTTATAAATAAATATCTCGTAATTGCTGTTGCCAACCAGGATAATAGAGAAAAATAGATTTTACTAGAATGTTCTCGTGAATAATTAAAAAGTTTCGAAAAGCCGAATTAAAACACCTCAGCTCAGTTGGTGCTGTTTTAAGCAAACTGTATGTTTCCCTAGCGCTGTTATTGATTCTACTGAATTCACTATGAGTTTAGACTAACTTTTATGTTTTGAATTGAGTTCTGTTTAACGTTTGAGATATTGTGATATTGTACGAATATTTCTGAGGAAATATTTCAGTATTTTGTTTAATTTCTTGCGAAGAGAATAAATTTTATTCAGTTTTTAACGACTTGTGCATTCAGTCCATTACGAATCCTTACGCACGCAACAATATATATATAAGGAAGTGTCTGTCTGTCTTTCTCTCTCTCTGTGTGTGTCTTTCGTTCGTGTTTCACGTAAGATAACAGACCCAAGGCTACGCAATTTGGTACATAGATACATATGTATCTATGAGAGAGTATTTAGAGAAGAGTCAGTGTCCCTCGAAGCAATTTTTTCAGAATTCAATGATTTTTTTTCTTTCATGTTTTTTGATGAAATTGCATCGGATTGATAATTCTCTCTCATTATATTAGCAACAATGGCACGCAGCCATAGTTGCTGATATATCACTGTTGCCATTGTTACTGATATGAGCTCTGTTGCCGCTCGGAAAAATGAGGGCGATAATTCTGTGCACTTTAAATTTATTGTTTCTCTTGGATACTGGATATTTGTGGAGAGAAAATATCAATGCGAAGTGTGTTTATTTATCAGGATAATTAATACTTGTATTAAGGGATATTGCTTATTTCATTGTAATTGAATTTTTTTTTGATTACGTTGTTCTGCAGAGTAAAATTCTGTGCAGGTTTTAAGTTTAATGTTTGGTGTTCCCTTTAGGCATTTTTCTGGTACATTTAAAAGCCAGTAGGCCGCGTAGTGGTAAATGTAATATATACTAATGAATGTGAAAAAAACATCTGAAAAGAGGGAATGAGACGAAAAACACGCAGGAATGGGGCAAGTGCAGAGAAATCTGATTCGCCGATACCAGCGACGCGAGAAGTCACCCTCCCATGTTATGACTCGAGCAAATGCTATCTGAAAACGTATTAAAACATGAAAAAATGGCAAAAAGTAGGGCAGAGGGGGAAAGCATATAGAAAAATAAGAAATTAGTAAGAAGGTTGATAGTACTGTAATCTACAAGAGGTAAATATGCAGATAAATCACAGATGGTTCGAATCCAGCGAAAACATGGATGTGAACTGAGTGTCCCTTCATCGGAGGTAATGATGGCTCACCTGTTAAGTGCCTCCATAATAAAATGATCGCCAGTTCTGGCCTTAACAGTAATGAAAGCCAAAAATGGCTAGTATCCGCCCGCCATTAAAAAAAGAAAAATTCTGCATTCTGTAGAAAATCATATATCGGTATTTTCTTTCATACTTTTTTAATAACTGTCCGATTCTTCATTGATACTTATAATTTTCAGAATTTTGAGAGTTCGTAAAATAAATTTTGAGTGCATAAATCTTAGGAAACGCACTCAAAGGTTTGGCTAGAAACTGATAATATGCACAACAATATAACCAAAGAATCATAATTATGGGTTTTAGAAACGTGACTTATGGCAAATGCTTTGTCGAAATGTTTTGAACTTGTTCTTCATTTATTATTTAGAACAAAGAGCTATGTAAAAGTTTACGTTAAGTTGCAGTCCCAAACTTCCGTTGTTTACTGAGTTGTCGAAGAAATACTTAAGTGTTTTGAAAATTACTATAGACTTTCAAGTTTTTTGTTTGTTTCATTTTCTTGGACAACTCTGCGTAAATAAATATTTCCTTTTTCCTCCCCTTCTCTGATCTAATACATTTCTCAGATATTTAAATACCAGCCTGAAAACATTAAATCTTATGTTTGACATTTATGCCTTATTAGCCTGAAATAGGGGGAAGGATCAGATCTGAAGCTTATGCTTAATGTAACTCCACGTACAAAAAATGAAAATTTCATAAAATATTCCTTTTTACAAATTTTCTGGAAATTCATTATTTTTATCTAAACAAAGGGAAAAAAATGTTGTAACTCTTGAGGAAATAAGATGAAGGAACCAATCCAAAGCTCACTGGCGTTTCTGCACTATGCTTGTGAAATATTTCTTTTAAGTTTGTAGAAAAAAAGTAATTTGAATTTCCGGTATGTTTGAGTTTTCAACTTCTAACGTAAATTGAATAATGAAACATCTGTCGTCTCAAACCTTGCAGCAACTTGTTATTCGAGAAATTTTACTCTTGTACCCTCAGGGAAGTAGAAATGTGATGTCTGACCTAAAACCCCCCGTAAGGATATCTATCGTAAGTTTTTTTTTTTTTTTACAAAAATCATTATTGGAGAAAAGGAATTTACCATCAACTGCTATCATTTCGTTGTTCCATTCAATTGATGGATTTTGCATCAATTTATATAGAAGTATATTATATTTTTGAATAACGGAAGTGAGTATATTTTCGTATTTACAGCAAATACATTTAATTAAATAGCGTACGCAAAGCACTATTAATAGCAACATTTTTTAACCATAAATTTCTACCACCATCATGACCACAAGCCTTTTGGAATCGTTCTACCATACCTGTGGGAACATGCGCATTCAGATGGTCTCAAAAATAAATTTGTTATGCATGATTCATTTCAGAGATCAAGAGTAAGCGAAGTTATATGCGATAAGTTCTTAAAAAATTGTAAACTTTCCATTGAGAGGCATAAAACTAGCAAAGCAATTAACGTGTGTTTAACGTAGATTTCATCAAGACTAAAGATTTCAAGAGCAAACAAGTACAGGCTCCTCATCATCGGGAGTAAAGAAATCTGCAACGATGGAATCCGTTCGAATTGACTAAAACTGCAGCGATAAAGAAAGAAGCGAAGATTAGCATGGCTCCTGCTCAACGAAATGATACTTTGATACAAATGCGTTCATAGTGGGTTTCTTCTGCATTTAAGCAGTACTTCCCAGTAACCGAACTGAAATCACCGAAGGGCCTGGTGTTGAAAAAAGAACATAAGATGAATCTTGGTACAGGAGAACGTAAAAAAAAATTCAAGTAGAGGCAACCTGAGCCTCAGAAGTTGCTGTCAAATACAGAGGAAATACAACTGGAGACAGGCAGCATAAGAGTTGCCATATGGCGATAGAGAAAGCGATGAAAAGACTGCAGAAACTGGATGGTGAATGCAGGATCTTTGAGGATCAGGAGCTGTCGAATCAGGAGGCAGGGGACATCGAATCAGGAATAATTAATCTCGAATAATTTAGAAAATTAATTTTCCTACTACATTTTCACAAAAATTTGAAGACTTTTAAAATTCTTTCGAATATTTCAAGTACTGTGAGAGTCAGTTTTATTTTTGAATTGACGATTTCATAAATTGACATCTATGTGTAATGACCATGAGGCAAGAAATAGTTTTGATGAAGTCTTTAAAGTCTAATAATTAAGGAACAGACGAACTGGGGAAAGTTCTTTCATTAGATTCATTAGATTATTCAGGCACAGTAATGGATCTTGTTTTATGAAATACTTTTGAAGGCTTCTGAGATGAGTTTACGTGTTTTAGGAAAGAGTTCGCAGCCCTTAAAGGACTAAATACGATCTTTTTTGCAGCGAACACAGGTCAGCTTGGCATCTCTGGCAGTTTGCATGTATAAGTCAGGTGGTTTCCGGAGCACTTGTGAGAGCGCGGGTTGCTGTTACAAAACTTTTGACCATGGCCAAAGCACTGCAGCAGATTCTTAACAGATCGGTATTTTCTGATCCTCACACTCAAATTCTGCAAAGTCTTAACCGTGTAAATGTTTCTTCTTGCATCAGTACGGCTCAGAGAGGCATAAAACATAGAAAGCAACCTTTCATGATCCACATTTTTCCTCAAAAGTTGTTTAGCTTTTTTAATTGGGAAGCTCATCTGACTGAGTTCAGTCATGATATCATTAGAAATCGTATCTACAGGAAGACCACGAATAGTGACTTCTCGCGGAGTATCAGCTTTTCTTCTGAGGGTACTGAATTGTACCTCATACTTCATGAGAACAGCAAGTGCGCATGTGAACAGCAGTTTCTTTGATCGCTGTATTCAAATGTGATAGTAATAGATTCTTGTGACAGAGCTCCAATACCAGCATTTACTCTGTTCTGAATGAATAAACTTTTCATTTCTTTCGAGGTGACTTCCGGACGGCGACAGATGATCGGCGGTAGTCTCTTTTTTTAGCAATCGATGTGAAATTGGATTCAACATCAGTCGCATTCCACTCAATCAGCAAAATTCGTAAGTACATGCACAGGATTGTCCTGACCGTTTTCATAGTCCAATTTGGTGAATGGATTCAAAGAAATCGGCACTGGAGCACTAACCTGGGCTGTCGGTGGTTTCGCGGTTTTCTTAGGTGAAGACCGATCTTCTTCTTGTGATATGTTCCTTTGATCAAGGAATTTTAACATCTCAGCAG
>KK121397.1:117122-142501 GCA_000611955.2 Stegodyphus mimosarum | reverse complement strand
TATTATAATGATTCTCACATTTCCTGTATTTCTGTTTTCAGTAATAATTCTAAAAAATAGTGCATAGGATATTAGCTGAGTATTGTGCATCTCGGATAATTCAATCCTAATTTTCTGCTTTGTATAATCATTTTAATTCTGAAATACTATACTTTCCGAGTAATAATATCATTTTAATTTTCAATTGTTCTTTCTAGAATAATTCTCAATTATTGTGCTTTCTAGAAAATATAATTTTAATTCTTTTTAATTTTTATTATTATTATTAATATTTTGTGCGTTGTATTTCCATTATAATTACCCAGTTTTGTGCATCTCGGTCATTATCACTTTAATCTTCTGCATTAGTTTTGTATTATAATTCCCATTTATTGTGCTTTACTCGTTAATATAATTTTAGTTTCCTGCAATGTATAATCAATAATTCGCTAGCTTACTGCATACGCCTAATCTATTTCTAATTTTGTTGCATTATGTAATCTTTATTTCTCCAGTTTCTGACTCTTCTAGTGCGCAAACAACTCTATACGAATCTTACATCAATTCCTTTACCCTTTTCTCCTTCTCTATCGCAACTCCCACTAACACATTTAATTAATTAGTTAGTTAAGTTCATTTTTTACTTCATCCTGCCACATTATCTGTAGCTTTTCCAACCCCTCAGTGGTAATCCGCATTAAGTAAGTACTTAGGTTATAATTTACTTATATTCAGTAACTTTTATACTTCTCACCAGTCTACTGTTTTGCCACCATTAGCAGTTTGACCAGTAATTTGTTGTTGTTGTTGTTGTTGTTTAGCTAAATTTACCTGTTTACCGTGTTGCCTTGATTTTAATCTTCATAGTAGTCACTTATCATTCATTTTTTTTAATTACATCGTTCTGTATTCACTATTATGCCGCTAGCATTATAAACTTGGTCATCCAGTTAGTATCCTAGTTTATCTGCGACCTATTGCGTTAGTAATTTTCTTTATGCTACACACCAAGAGGTCTTATTATTTTAATACTTTACTCACTTTTGTTTGTTTACTGTATTATATTGTATATCAGTATCCAGTTGTTTTGCAACTGTATAATTATGTCAAACACTACATCGCACACACGCAAACACAGTGAGAACACTGAAAGCACTCACCTCTCCGCCCAAAACACCTCCATCATTATGTCGCAAGCAGCATCCTAATCAGCAAACTCGCACATGTCAGTACCTGCCTAAGCCTCTAGCATCTACTCTCGCTGCATAGAGCTCGTAAACTCACGTTACTCTTGCAGACACGTAGTTCTCAATGTTATCCGGGAAGAGCTAATATCTCTATTATTAACGCTCTATAACCAAGCCAGCAACAAAGCAAATGAAACTCCAGCAATCGCCGAATCCTGAGAACAACATCCCTGCACCGCTGAAGCAACAGCAGTAGTAAGCAACTCACAATGCTGCCCCAATCATGCACACGCTGAACTTTCAAAGGACGCCACCAATTGCGGTAACTATGAAGCACCCAGCATCAAAGAAACCTACGCACAAGTTCTGAGGAAAAGAAAGAAGAGCCAGTCCTTCTCATCTATGCAAAGGACGCCAGAAGTGTACCAAAATTACAAGAAAAACTGCAAGCCATCTTCCCGATCGTAAACATTGAAACTCAAATCAGAAAGATAGTACCGATAAAGAAAGGTGGACTTGCAGTACATTGCACTTCACGGGATGACTTAGCTAAACTAGACAACCTCCTTAAACAGACGGAAAAAGCAACTGGTCTAATTCATAGAAAGGTTCTAAAGCTAAGAATCCCTAAGTGCGCGATTCACCAAATTCCGCCTAATACAACAGCTGAAGCAGTAAGCACCGCACTAGCAAAAGCTACGAACAGCAACATCTCCAATTTCAAGCCTCTGTTTAACCTCAAGGACAAATACAACACAACAAAGGTAAAACTGTTTCATTCCATAACTGTATGAATATACGAACCATCCATTTCGGCGGCACACCAGCTCAATTACAGAATTTATAGGTCCCACAGATGTTATCACTGTCAAGCGTTTAGCCATCACTCGAAGGATTGCACCTATAATCCACACTGCGCCTACTGCAATGGCAAACACCAGGAGAGCGAAGAGAATCAAGAGCAGAACGCAATCAATGAGTAGTCAACCTCCAAGCAACATTAAATGATAGAAAACCATCCCACAGCACTCCTCCATCAGTCTAATCGTCAAAATGGAATTAAAGCTCTGCATAATCAACCTTCAGCGTTCAAAGATAGCCACCGACAATTTGATACAATTCATACCCGCGAAATATCATAACATAATTTTTATACAAGAGCCTTACTGCAACTAAGGTTGCGCAAGATACCTACCACTGACATGGAACGTCATATCCTTATACGACGCGGACACTACATAGTCCCCGAGAACAGCCATCATCGTACTCAATAAGTCCTGGACTCCACTCATTATCAAGGCACACAGAGACGTAGTCACCATATCAATTACGACAGCAGAATCACAAATCTACCTTACGAGCGCCTATGCGTCGCCTGTGGAAGACCTCGATAACACTCTTCAAGAAATAAAGACGATTCTCCACAATAGCAACGTCCCTCACGTAATCAATGGTGATTTTAACGCACAAAATAGCGTATGGGGTTATCCACGTACCACCCCAAGAGAAACAGAAATGGAGGACTTTATTTATTCAAACAACCTAATCCTGCACAACTACCCTGAGGACTTACTTTCACCACAATCAGTGAAAGAGGAGGGCCCGATCTGACTTTCAGTACACACGATCTAACTCATAAAATCCAGAACAGGAAGATCAGCGAAAACGATTCTTTCTCCGACCACAAATACATCACCTATGAAATTGCCCAGAAAATAGATAACATACAGACGAAACGCTTCCGAATTAGTAGCAGCACAGAGAAAAAGTTTATCAAAATATTAAGTCCAAAAGTTCAATCCATTCTACATACCATCACCCAGACCAAATTCAAAGAAGATGTCAATACATATGCAATGCACTTCACACAACTTATGAATCAAGAATGCTGACACGCGTCTTTCAAACTAAAGTCAGCTACCAACGAAACAAAAGCTAACTGCTGCACCAAAGAACTGCCTGCAGCTCGCCAAAAAACCAGAGCTCTAAGACGAAGACTAAAGTCCCGCACAAACGACGAAGATCGCACAACAGCGTGGGCCGAATACAACAGGCAAAGGGCAATTTATAAGAAGAAAATCATGGAAGCTAAACTGAAATCTTGGACATCTTTTTGCACCAATAACCAGAATACTTATGGAGCACTCTATAAAATGGCCACTTCAAAGATTTTCAAGCCGACGGAGATACACACATCAAATAGTATCCATACGCACAACAGTGCCAACATTCACGACAGAAGCTTTAAACAACGTCCTAGACCATGTGTTCCCACAGCACAACAGCGAAGAAGACACCCCAAAGCAACTAGAATTAAGAACATCCATCAATCCGCCAAACACCCCAGATGACAGGCAATTTACAAAGAGCGAATTGTTGCAACTCGTCAAAGCATTTAACAATGCGAAGGCACCTGGATCAGAAGGGATTTCGAATTAGGTTTTGAAGATAATCTGTAAAGTCAGCCCGGAAATATTCCTAAACTTTTACAATAAATGTCTGAAATACAACTGCTTCCCGGAATGCTATCCTGTTCTCGAAGAAGATTAAAAAACCAGAGGACCCTTGCTCATACCGACCAATAAATCTACTGCCAGCCATGGGAAAGCTTCTTGAACGACTATTGGTCAATAGAATAAAATACCATATATAAAAAGACAATAGGATAAGTACCAATCAGTATGGATTTAAACCCAAAAACTCAACCACTCACGCAATAGATATGGCAATCTCTCAAATACAAGCAAACAAAAGCAATCAAATGCATTCGGCTCTCCTATGTCATGACCTGAAAAACGCATTATACTCTCTCTGGTGGCCAGCTGTCAAGCAGGCTCTCAGGGAGATGCAATGCTCAAAAATCCTGTACCTTATAAGTACGGACTATCTCAAGAACAGACAAAACCTAGTAATCCACAACAATATCATAATCGCCAGAAAACAAACTCGAGGATGTTCCCAAGGATCGTGTATGAGCGCTGACCTCTAGAACATCACCTTTAATAATAATATCGATCATTAGTGGCCAAATCACACACGGATTGTTGCCTTCGCCGACAATGTCGCCTTCATAATCCAAGGATCAACACGAAGACAACTAGAGGAAAATTGCAACACCACCCTTAATATATTCAACAACCTTTGTCATAGAATAAAACACCAAATATCACACATAAAATCGCACGCACTCATAATACACAAGCCATGGCAAACAATCACCAGGAATCCCACGCTGCGAATAGGAAACAAAATAAAATGTGTGAAGACCATCAAGTACTTAGGACTCACCATAGATCAGAAATTCAATTGGATACCACATCTCCAGGAAAAGAAGCTAACCACCGCCAAAATCGCAAAAGCATTAAGGGCGATAAAAGGATATTTCTGGGGCCTTAACCATCGCATTAAGAAAATTCTATTAAACAGAGTAGTCAATAAAATAATCACCTACGGAACTGTTATCTGGGATTTTCCCCTGACAGCGAGAAAAATGCAGACTCTTAACTCAATTCAACGACCTTTCTTGATCAATATTACGCGATCATTCTCAACAACCTCAACCAATGCACTGCAAACAATAGCTGGAGTGACTCCACCACCAATTCAAACAGAAATCAAAGCACTGTCAACAATGATCCTACACCTCAAGAAAACAGCCACGTACAACGACATCATTTTCAATCCACAAGACTATGAAGAAAAGCCACCGAAATATAACAGACATCCCGCTCTGGGTAATTTTGTAATTAAATAGCCATACTAAACAGCATTATGCAACTTAGAGACTTAAATACGTATACTATGTATGTAATCACCGACAGTCAGTCCTCCATACATGCCATCAAACAACAGGACACAAATTCTCCAATAGCCCGGAAAATTCAAGACATCATAAGCACAAGTAATTAGAAATTTGTCCTGTCATGGACCAGAGGGCACAACGCCTGTAAAGGCGATGAAAGGACCGATTTTCTAGCAAAACAAGTAGCACTAGACAAACAGTATGTAAAATTCATATCCCATTAAAGTACAAACTAAAACAAATGACGAATGAAAAGTGGCAACGTCAGTGGGAACAAGGACCGCAAGGACGACGTACATTCGAACTGCTGCCCAAGCCTGACGAAAATAACACAATACCAACCTGCTTTCTCACCCAATACATCTTGGGTCACGGTCCCTTCCCCAAGTATTTTTATGATCGGAATATTGTTACGTCTGATAGATGCAGATGTGGGGAAAGCGTAGACTCTGAACAATTACATGTTTCAGTGTCCGCTAACGTCAGCCCATCACATTCGCCACCCCTCCGATACTGGAATAGAATTTAGAAAATTCATCATTAAACACCGTAAAGTCTTCCAAAACATCAAAAATATTATTGATTACCTACACCGCCAAGGACTGGACCTCTGACATCCATAGCATACAACGCGAAATAATTCTCCAAGTTCAGAAAATGCAACAATAAGAATATCCACTCTTCACCTTCTTACTATACAGGAGTGACTTTAGAAAACACACTTAAATACCTCCATTTATTGAGATAATAGTAGCTTTTCTTATACCTACTCAAACTACGAACTATGAACTACTTCATACTGTGCAATATGTGACAGATACACCAGTACTACGCACTCAACACTATGTCCATGAAATGAATTCATTAACTGTGTGCTGAAATATAAACCGTGCTAAGAATGAACTTATAAACTGCGAACCGTGTGACAAAATACCAAACAAGCAACGAGCCACGTAGCATAATCATCCCCCCCACAACCAACAAAGCTCCAAACCGAGACACAAAAGAAATATGTATATATATCTCTAAATGACTTATTGTATTTATCCATTGTATTCTTATTGCATTTATCCATTGTATTTATTGTATTTATCCATGTGTTACGTGCGTACGGGTTCGTTATATATTGAATGCACAAGTCGTAAAAAGTTAACAAAAATTTATTCTTTCCACAAGAAATAAATTAGAATGCTGAAATATTTCTTCACAGATCTTCGCCCAATATCACAATATCTCAAACGATTAGCAAAAACTCAGTTCTAAACAGATAAAATAGTTCTATCTCACAGCGAAATCGCTACAATCAATACAGCATTAAGTAAACAAACAGCAGTTCGCTTTTTTTACAGCTACAAGTATAACAGCAACAACAGCAACTAACTGAGATGAGGTGTTTCACCTCGGCTTTTATAAGCTTTTTTTAATTATCAGTAGAACAATCACGATTTTTCTAGATTTTTCTGGATAGCAACAGTAATTACGAGATATTTATTTATTAAGCATTAAATGCACGCGCTCTTTTATTTTTATTGCTATTTTTTTTACGTAGCTTTCTCTTCAAAAATCGTCTGCGTTGCTAAGGCAACATGAAGCAAATCTAATTACAATTCTAAATAAATAGCCAAATAAATGTGAAATTCGTAACATTGCCCCCTTCCCAAGGACTGCACGTCCCGGGCAGTACAATCCCTGGACAGGAAGCCAAACTTACAACTAAAGCATCAGTGCTATAATAAACATTACTTTATAATAACAAAATAAACAATAATTAAAATAAGTGACTTTCAGCAAATTAAATTCTATCCAACGCGAAATACAATTCAAATACTAAGTACAAATACTATCAAATACAAATGCTATTAAACACAAATACTTATCAAATACTACTACTTAACAAATACAAATCAAATACTAAATACAAATAGGACCATGGTCTTATACTATGTACATTATTATTTACAACTATATACACTACGTACTATGGCCATAGTAATGAACTAACCTGTCGTAATGAACGACTTTAGGTTTAGAGTTCGATGACTTACGGATCCGAACCACGACGTCGTTCAGCCTGTTTAGGACTGTGTAAGGACCATCCCAAGGTGATTGTAGTTTCGGAGAAAGTCCTTTTCGACGAGTCGGATTCCATAACCACACCTTGTCTCCTTCGTTGAAACGATGTCCAGTAGCTCTCGTGTCGTAGCGGGTCTTCATCTTCTCCGTCGCCAAGTTGACTCGCTCTCGTGCAAAGTTGTGCATCACTTCAAACCGGGCCTGGAGGTCTTGAATGTATTCCTCAGGCGATGAAGGCGCATCTGGAGGGCGACCAAACAAAAGATCACATGGCAGACGAAGGTCACGACCGAAGAGCATCTGAGATGGGGAATAGCCGGTAGTCTCGTGGACAGCACTGCGGTAAGCCAGTAAAAATAGTGGCAACTTCTTGTCCCAGTCCTGTTGGTTTCTGGAAACCACTAATGAGAGGTTATTGAGGATGGTTCGATTAAACCTCTCTACCATACCGTCCGACTGGGGATGTAAAGGCGTCGTTTGGGTTTTGTCAATGCCGAGTAGCTTGCAGAGTTCCTTGACTACAGCCGAGGTAAAATTCCTTCCCTGATCGGAATGTAACTGAAGAGGCACTCCGAATCTGGAAATCCAGTGCTGTATCATCATCTCTGCTACTGTGACAGCCTCTTGATCAGGAATAGGATACGCTTCAGGCCACTTGGTGAAGTAATCAATGGCAACGAGGATGTATTTGTTGCCATCAGCAGTTCGTGGCAGAGGTCCTAAGATGTCAAAGGCGATACGTTCAAAAGGTGCTCCTACATTGTAACGTTGCAGCTTCCCCCGGCTGCGTTTCTTCGGTCCTTTCCGACTTGCACAGGCATCGCAAGTTCGGCACCACTTTTGCACGTCATCCTTTGCATTATTCCAGTAGAAACGCTCCCGAACTCTCTGCAAGGTCTTCATTATTCCGAAGTGACCTCCTGCAGGGCTGCTATGTAGTTCTTTAAGGACGTCCGGGATTCGGGATCTTGGGAGTACCAGCTGCCATCGGAATGTCTTTCCATCATCCGATTCGAATTTTCGGTACAAGACGCCGTTTCGAATATGGAGTGAGTCCCAGAGAGCCCAATATTGTTTTGTCGTGGGACTATAGCTCGAAATATCCTGCCAAGTAGGTTTTCTGTTTGAGGTCTCCATTAACTCAATTATGGGTTTAATATCACGGTCTTGTAGCTGGTCTTTCCTGATTTCCTTGTCAGTCCATGGATCTGGATCAGCCAATGTTGATGCTGTAATTTGCCGTGCGACTGGATTAACCAGTTGGTATTTAGCTTCGACCCTGGAACAATATCGGCAGTTTTCTGGGCAAGGTCTTCTAGACAAGGCGTCAGCGTTTCCGTGCGACTGTCCCTTGCGATGACGGATAGTGATGTCATATTCCTGGAGTCTCTGTATCCACCTGGCTATCTGACCCTCAGGATTCTTGAAATTTAAAAGCCAGGCCAATGATGCATGATCTGTGCGGAGCAGGAATTTTCTGCCGTATAGATAATGATGGAAATGTTCTACGGCTTTGACTATGGCGAGCAACTCTTTCCTGGTGACACAGTAATTCCTCTCCGGTTTAGATAGGCACTTGCTCCAGTAAGCCACTACACGTTCTTGGCCCTCTATTTCTTGGGACAGAACAGCGCCGACACTTTCATTACTCGCATCCGTGTCGAGAATAAATGGTCTGTCGAGCTGAGGATACGTCAGGATTGGAGCAGATGTTAAGGCTTTCTTCAGATTCTTAAATGCATCCTCACATTCTTTTGTCCAGACGAACTTTTGCTTGCTCTCTGTCAGCTTGTGAAGGGGTCTCGCAATTGCTGAAAAATCCTTCACGAATCTCCTATAGTAGGTGAAAAGGCCTAGAAAGCTTCTCAGCTGTTGGACATTTTCGGGACGTCTCCAGTCTTTAACTGCTGTCACTTTTTCATAATCCGTGCACACACCTTCAGCAGAGATGACATGTCCGAGGTAAGTCACTTCCTGTCTGAATAATTTGCATTTAGCGGGACTCAACTTCAGATTGGCTTCTTTCAGTTTCTGAAGCACCTTTCTAAGATTTTCCAAATGTTCTTCGAAACTCTTCCCGACGATGATGATGTCATCCAGGTATATCAGACAGGCTTCGTATGAAAGACCTTTTAAAACAGTCTCCATTAGACGTTCGAATGTAGCCGGCGCATTACATAGTCCAAACGGCATCACCTTGAACTGCCAAAGTCCTTGTCCTGTAGTAAATGCCGTCTTTTCTCGGTCATCAGGATGTATTCCTACCTGCCAATATTCACTCTTTAAATCAAGTGTCGAGAACCACTTGCTTTCAGAAAGAGTATCCAGAATATCGTCAATTCTAGGAAGAGGGTAACTGTCTTTCTTCGTAACCTCGTTCAACCGGCGATAATCAACGCAAAATCTAGTTGACCCGTCTTTCTTCTTCACCAGGACGATGGGAGATGCCCAGGGACTTGCTGAAGGCTCGATGACATTGCTTTCTTGCATCTCCTTTAAAAGTGTTCGTACCTTTTCCTGTTTCGCAATCGGCAGACGTCTTGGATGTTGCTTGATTGGTGGATGGTCACCAGTATCGATTCTATGCTGAGTTAAACTGGTTCGACCCATGTCAGAAGACGAGCGGGAGAAAACATCTTGAAGATCTTTAATGACACGCTCGGCAACATTCTTTTCCTCATCGTTTAATTGCGCATTCTTTAATAACTCCAATATAATGTTGTCTGAAAACACCGTTTTTGAGATGTTCCTTTTTCTTTCAACGCTGGTTACTGGAGTACATTCTGCAATCACTTCACCTTTCTTAATAACTCTCGCCTTATTAGTTACATTGGCAACTCTTACCGGGATAACGGTCCCCGATAGGTCGACGAGTGCTGAGGCTATTAATACTCCTTTAGGGCTATTACAATTCTTGAGATATTCCATAACGCCGTAGCGGAAATTTCTGTTTTCGGCTATGGATCCAGGAAGTAAAATTTCTGTTCTTGCCGGTATTGTGATATCGTCTTGTGCTATGATTTTGTGGATAGATTTCACTCCTTCATCATTAATCCCGAATAAAGTTATGTCCTCAGAGGCAGAATGCAGTTCGTTATTTTTAAAGTCCAAGGAAAAACTGTATTTCCTTAAAAAGTCCAGTCCGAGTATGCAAGGGTCTGTAATTTCTGCTACATATGCCGTGTGATGGTAAGCGACTCTTCCAAAGGTGATGTTAACGTTTAATTTCCCTTCTATATTGATCTTCTCGCCGGACACAGTCTGGAGGGTAACGCAGGGCGGCGTCTAGATAAGTTTACCTTCGAGATGCTGAGCCAAATCTTTTCGAATGATGGTAACATTGGCTCCAGTGTCGATCGTCATGTTACAAGGAATTCCATTGATTTCTCCCATGATGAAAATTCCGTTACTGCCGCCACTCACTGCAGAAATCTGAAGAGCTTTAAACTGGGGCTTTTCACTATCGGGCAACCTCCGCCCCGCGAGATGGCCACGAATTAGTTTCCCTCCTTCTTGAGAAGCGTGGTCTTAACATCCGTGCCCAAGGGTGTTCTGCAGTTTCTTCGAATGTGCCCTTCAGCACCGCAGTTCCAGCATTTTACGAACGGTTTCTTGTCACCAGTATTCCGTGTCAAAGCATTCACCTTTCTGGTTAAATCGTCTAGGCGAGCAGTCATTGGATCCACTGGTTCTTGTATGTGAGCAGCTCTGATTGGGTGGCGGTCTCTACGAGGCTGTGCTGTCTCGAATTTCATGGCATACACCAGAGCACTTTTTAAGTCCGTCACATCAGCCATTCGCAGTGCTTTCTGTATTTCAGGATCCCGGATGCCGTCGATGAAGTATTGCAGGGACAGGATTTCTCTTGTTTCTGTCGGGCACTCCGAAAAGGCGAGGTGGTACAGCCTTTCAACATCCGTGGCGAGCTCCTGGAGTGTTTCTGTAGGCTTCTGTTGACGGGATTTTAACTGCAGCCTGCTGTAATCTTTTAAACACTTCTCTCCAAAACGCAGCTCTAAAGCACCGGACAGAGCTTCGAAATCTAGCCTTTTGTTTTCGGGAAGAGTTTGGAGGATGTCCGCTGCGTCTGCTCTCAGAGAAGCCGCAAGGTGACAGGCCTTAGCTTGGGAATCCCATCCATTTGCTTCCGCAACTATAGAAAATTGTGTCTTATACACTTGCCAGGAGGTCTTCCCATCATATGTCGATAGCTTCAGAGAAGGACGAGCACTCATGGGTAGAAATTTAAAACTATCCGAATTGCTTCCTGCCGTCGCTACGAATTTCTTTAAAGTATCAACTTCTTTCGCAACTGCAGAAACTTTGTCCTCAATTTGTTGTTCGATTTGGTGTTGAACGGCAGAAACTCTTTCTTCAATTTCTCCAACTCTGTTTTCAACCGTGTCAATTCTGTTTTCTATACCTTCAAATTTGTTTTCTATTATGCAGGTGATTTCCCTTTTTATTTCCTCTTGACCAACTTTCATTTCTGCCTTAACAGCCTTCATTTCATCTTTTACAGATTCTTGAACAGCCTTCATTTCGTCTTTAACAGATTCTTGACCAGCTTTCATCTCTTCTTGACAAGCTTCCATCTTTTCTTTAACGGATTTCATCTCTTCTTTAACAGAATCTTTCATCTCATCTTTAAATGCAGCAAAGGCTGCCATAAATTGCCTTAATTGTTCTTCCATTGCTCTAGTTAATGGCATTCAAAATATCCCACTTCTGACACCAAAAATTGTTACGTGCGTACGGGTTCGTTATATATTGAATGCACAAGTCGTAAAAAGTTAACAAAAATTTATTCTTTCCACAAGAAATAAATTAAAATGCTGAAATATTTCTTCACAGATCTTCGCACAATGTCACAATATCTCAAACGATTAGCAAAAACTCAGTTCTAAACAGATAAAATAGTTCTATCTCACAGCGAAATCGCTACAATCAATACAGCATTAAGTAAACAAACAGCAGTTCGCTTTTTTTACAGCTACAAGTATAACAGCAACAACAGCAACTAACTGAGATGAGGTGTTTCACCTCGGCTTTTATAAGCTTTTTTTAATGATCAGTAGAACAATCACGATTTTTCTAGATTTTTCTGGATGGCAACAGTAATTACGAGATATTTATTTATTAAGCATTAAATGCACGCGCTCTTTTATTTTTTTTTTTGACGTAGCTTTCTCTTCAAAAATCGTCTGCGTTGCTAAGGCAACATGAAGCAAATCTAATTACAATTCTAAATAAATAGCCAAATAAATGTGAAATTCGTAACACATGTAATTGCAAAGTACCCGCGTAAAGTATATCTTATGTCAATATTGCTTGTAATGCAAATTATGCACTTTTAATATATAACTATTATAAATGCTGCAATGTAAACAAATGTCCGAGCATGGCGCTAGCGTGCCCCGTGAGGACGCACTTTCATAGATAGTTAGTGCAGTGGAGCGATACCAGTTTTGCCCATGGCGATGTTTTGATGTCTCCTGTACTTCTTCCTGTCTGTCTGTCTGTTAGCTTTGAAGAAACCGTAACTATTCTGTCAGAAATTGAGTTAGTTCTAAATTATATTTATGTCCACAATGAAATAAAAGAGCCACAAGCTCTCACACCTGCCCATTTCTTGTTTCCAGGGCAAGAAAATGTTTCTTATCCTATACATTTCACCGACCTTTTCAGGAATGAACCATTTAACAAGCAGACTTTGACTAAAAGAAAATTGTATCAAACTAACCTTTTGAAACAAAATTTGAAAAAATTGAAGCAGAATTATCTCCTTGAATTGCGTTCTGAGCACACTTTTCTAAATCCATCTCCTGAAAGGAATCTTAAAAAGGGTGAGGTTGTATTGTTGGAGGAGTCGACGAAATCAAAATTATTATGAACTATTGGAATTATAGAAGAAGTTTATAAAGTAAAGATGAGTATGTGCATTCATGTTTGATTCGTACTTTCCAAGGACTTTTCAACTGATCTATCCTTTTGAAGACCCGTCCAACTGATCTATCCTTTTGAAGTTTATAAGTTATGTATAATATATGTTTGTGTCATATAGTATTAATTTGTAATGTAATTTTCAGTATTGAGTTGTGATTATATCAACATTTATTATTGAGGTGTAAATTTAGTGTACTCTTAATAGAGTACAGGTGGGGTGTGTTACAACTTTTCATGGTATAGAGAGCGTTGTTGCTCCAAAAGAATATACTGTGTTTACATTATGTAACTGTTGTTTCGCTGTTGCAATGATGCTGTATTACTTTGATATAGCTTGTTGATGTTTTATTCAAATATAAAGGAAAGTAATCATCAATTTTGTGTACCTAACCACCGATGTAAACTCGTCGAAACAAAAGTATTCATAAAAGAATCGTCAATTCTTGTCTTTGCTAATTGAAATTCGTATTTAGATGGACCGTAATTATATTCAATATTTTCAAACTATTAGTTCATTTACGAGTATCTTCACTTTCGAATAATTGCGATATGTCAACGATAATTTACGCAACTCTTTTCAAGGACCACTTCATTCATTGCCTTGAAAATAACAGTGATTACGAGCACGAATGATGTCATCAGCTGCTGTCTGCTTTCAGTCGGATCGAATGTTGATGATTCTCCAGAACGATCAAAATGCCATGCTATATTATGACTTTCGCTTCAACGATAGTAATTAAGGAAAGTCAGTCATTCGTACATAGCTTCCCTGATCGGCAAAGTGATTAATTAAGCCGACTGCCATGTCTGTCATCATTGGCAATGGCAGGTTTTAATCCTGGAGAAGGCTTGGATGCTTATAGTTACATAGCGTCCTTCTTACGGATGCAATGTCGGTCGCCTTCTCTGTGATGCACTGTAGGCAACATTCTCAACTATTATATGGCTAAATACCGAATGGATTCGGCCCTTACCACCTTAATAGAAAGCTTGAACAATAGCGTCAGATTAAATGAATTACAAAATTTCGTGTAATTATAATATTACTGGATAATAACCCACTAGTTTATTCTGTTGCATATCAGAAAAGATTTGATATGGACACCATATGATTTCCTTGTACAGGTTATTAAATAGTCTATTTAAAACAATAATAAAGTCGTATTAAATATTGTTAGATAGTGGCGACAATAAATTGATATTAAATATTGTTAGACATTTGCTATTAGACTATTTAAACTCTTACAATATACATATTATTTATTTATTTACTTATTTATTTATAACTTTGTAGCTACATTATACATAAAGTATTATATGAAGTATACTTTATATGTAACTTTATACTCACATATATAAACTGTTATTATAATGCAATTACATTTCGTTATAAGTCTAAAATTAATTCTTTTTTAAAATTTGACATTGAGAAACACATGAGTATTTTCGTCATTTAAACACCTTTGTAACTAGAAGTATGTAACTACGACCAAGGATTACGAAAATAGAAGTCGGGTAAAGGAATGACTATATTGATATATACGTACTGCCCAGACAGTACAGTGGTTAGAGGAGCCAACTGCGATATCGAAAAGTCCGGATTCAAATCCCGCAGAAGGCATGGATGTAAATTGTCAGTCCCCTCATAAGAGATAACGGTGGCCTCCTTAGCTGCCTACATTGACCACCACTTCTGGTCTTCGTAGTGGCGAAAGCCTAAAAATGAATAGTGCCCTGCATTAAAAATGATTTGTTGTTTGGTACTGCCGACTGCAATACAAGAAGGAGCTGCTCAGTTACATGTTATAACAGTTCCACATACAAAATTTCAACGTTCTACGGCTAATCGTTTTTGAGTCATGAAAGGTACATATACGTATGTACAGACCACACGGAAAACTCTCATTTAAATCCTTTTCTACAATCCGTTCTGGAAAAGAGAGTCCTTTATTCTGTCCTTATGTACAGATGTTCTGCAAAAAAAATCTTCCAGATGGAATCGCGAACGGTCAAAAGTAATATTTCCGTTGAAATACGATATCCGAAATTTTTCGCAATTAAAATACTTGCTTTATATCGTATAAGGAAGTAAAAAGTGATAATAATGTATTGAGGTATTTCGAATTCATCTGATTGGGGCAAGGACGCTAACGAAATAGGTATCATAGATTCTTCACACAATTCTGAGGACAAAAATGGTCGTCGCTGAACATGGCTAACTTATCTATGCTTAAGCGCTAAATGAGCAATTATTTAGATAAGTAAAAACATACACATCAAAATTTTGCTTTTCGTGTATTCTTTAAGGATATTCTCCTTGCATGAAGAATTTTACTATGGCATACACCGAAGCTTTCGAAAACCTTCAAAGTAGGATGTTATGATCCCTTCAGACCCTATTCTGCCATTTTTAGGTTGCCTTTGAAAGGTTTTGCATACCTCTTAGAACTTGATGCTCCGTTCCTTCTCAACAGACTCTATTTATCACAAGCACCAAACACAAAAAAAATTGGCTGAAAATAACAGTTCTTCGAAATATCTGAATCACCTGTACAACTCTATTCTCCATTATGCTAGAACCCATAAATTTTGAATCCTGTCATGCATATTAGTAAACAAAAAATAAGTAAATAAATAAAATAAAAATAAAGGATAATTAAAAACTAAATTAAAATTAAAAAATGAAACCTGAAAGATTTCATATTTCTTACTATGCCCAAATGGGCTTTTTTATTTACAGACACATACATACGTCTCGAGAGCGTTTAGGCAAACACCGTTCGGGCTCAAAATACTTAAAAACAGGATATTTTTAGAACTTCCGAAAGACAGTCTCACGCGCAAGATGTAAAGGTGTTTTATCTCCTACAGAATTTGAATCTGCTTTGAAAAAAAATTCGTTAACGTTTTAGAAAATATGAAATTGATAAAAAAATTCTTAATTCAAAATTCGGGCTTCTAAGTGCCCATACTCGGGTGGAGGACTACGTTATTCAAAATTTGATGGCTTTAGATACCGCTGTTATTCCACATTGCAAGAAACAACTATACATTCATGCAGATTCTTCATTATTTAGTTTCCTTAAATGTAATACAGGGCCATAATATTTGACGGCAACAATTTGAAAAGTGATTCAACACATTTAAGTGATTCCACGCAAAATATCGCTTGGATAATAATAGCCCCTCTGGATTAACGTCCGTTTGCGCTAACAATTGAGCTGGAATTTACGTGGTTTAATCATTTTAATTACTTACAAATCGCGATCTTTAACATGGAATGTAATGTTTAATACACAAAATAATTCATTTACAAAAAGAAAGAATAGTACTTCTAAGAAATCCTTTACTTGGAAATATGTTATATACATTTTTTGGGGAAATACCCTTGAAAACTGCATACCAGTGTTCTTTTTTATAGCTTAAATTTTACATCTGCAGAAAACGAATTAATCGGATACAGCATTATAAATAACATCAGATGCTTTATAATCACATAATGCTTTTAATAAGAAGATAATAATAATTCATTAATTTTAATTTTCGATGAAAGTTGAGATAATCTTCCTTTCCTATTGATTAGAAATCCATTCATTTAGTAAATTACATTTCCGTTTCTTATTTCTACTTTTCAGCATTAGTGAGTTAAATGAAAGATTATCCACGAGATTTTTAAACAATATTTTTATTCAGAAGGGAAACATTTTAATTTATTTCAAGGGAAGTAGAAATAAAAATTTAATATGCAATCACGATATATCCATTCACTTAACTTATTAACAATTTAAAAGCTAATGTAATTTCTTCGCTGATATATGATAAGACTTACAATTATCAAAGCAGATAGGTTTCTTCTGTAAGAAAGTTTTGAATATTGAATAACCATCTCCAAATTCAAGTTTTTTTAATCAATTTCACATTCTTCCTGAATGAAAATTAAATTGCGTTAAGGAAGATTAGAGAACTGCATTCTTTACGTCATAGAAATAGTAAACAAGGCACAAATCTAGTGCACTCATAAGAAATCTTATTGGGGAGATGCGATTAAAAACGTTAGCTTTAAGAATCTGAATTTAAAGATTACAGACGAATGAAGATGAAATGTGTGTTATTTAAAAGAGTCAATAATGTATGTAGAGTAAATAAGGAAATCAAAGTGACAAATAACACTTACTTTTTTTTTATTAAGAATCATTTAAATAAATTCAGTTTAAGGAAAAAGGTAATTATTGCTCAGTTTCACAAATAATTCCATACTTTCGCGTGCTTATCAAGTAGGGGGTTGGAACCAATACAAAATTCTCGAGATGGAAAATTAAGTGAACACAGAGGATAATTATTCGACTTCAGATTTGTAGACTCAAGTTGTAGACAAATACGGACTTCTAAGGAGTGAATAAAATCGCGTGACTCAAAAGCCTGAAAAAGGCGCTTTTACACATCAGTTATGCAAAGAGAAATAAAAAAAAATACTTTATCTATTTTTTTAGTCATCACTCACATATTAATAAACTTATAAATGTTGCGTTTTATTTAACATAATCTCTCTCTATATCCTTATAAATATACTATATTTCATTTTTATGTCATGTTGATAAATATGGGTTTGGAAAAGGTTTCAGTGCTCTCTATTTCAGAGTAAATAATTCAAAGTTTTTTCACATCAAATTATTGATATGACAAGTAAATGCTTTACTTTCTGCGTTTGTAAGAAAAGCTACCATATCGTAATAAATTGTACGTTGTTTTCTTTACCATGAAACTCGCTTTAAAATGTCTCATGAATCGTTCGACACCAAGGACATTCAATTAAAAATCGAGAAAATTCAAAATTTTTCCAACAAAAATTGTTTTTTCCAGATTTCGGGCCCTCATTATGGAAGCATTGCATGTATAGATTTTGAATTGCGTTCCAAAAACTACCAAAACATGTATGAACGATTTTCTGGTTACTGTCACATGAGAAATTCCCTGTATATGTACACAGATGCAGATAATTTAATGAGAAAGCTAAATTGTCAATACAGTTCTGCAACTGGTTTAGTTTAGTTGCTTATGCAAAGCACGCTAGAGCTATCTGCCCAAAGGAAAGGATACCTTCGTGGAGAACTTCTGAAATGAAATTTGATCGTATGCACGTTACACATGGGGAAAACTACACGAACGCTCATACAGCCAGCCAGTTCGCCTAAACCCAAGTTGGAACTACCAGTATTCAGCGATTTTCCCACTTGGCTGTTGGTGAGCCCTACAGTTCTGCAGAATGGACATTGTATACAGCTTCATTAAGCTAAATCTCAAAACAATAGAACTACGTAGAAGGAGGGCTAAACCAAAAAATACGTACAGTTAAGAAGCGAAAGCTTCACCACAGAAGGAGTGGCTCCCTCATATCCCGGAGGATAAGAGCTGCGCATAACTTTCGAGTCTGTGTGGAAGGTCACGTTTATCATTCAAAGTTCTGTGACTCCATTTTTTTGCCGTATCGATGGAAATAAAATCAGTCATTAAACTTCGATACGGATCAGTCAACAGCAAGTGAAAGAGAAAGTTCACCATGACTTTCAAAAGTTAAAGAATAAGATTTTGTCATAGAACGAATCCCGTATATGTTCTTTAAATTTAGGGGATTTCCATCGGTCTCACAAGAAGTACTATAGTTTGCAAAGCTTCAATACCTTTATTTTTCAGGGCTTAATTTTTAAAATAAGTTGTAGTAATATAAAAAGTAATAATAAATGGGAGGCATAATGGCACAGAAAGTATCATTGATAAAAATGTAAAATAAAATACAAAATACAACAAATAAATTAAAAATGTTAATAAAAATATAATTAATCAAGTAAGAAAGGAAATAAATTAATTGTGAATGTAATACATCTCTCTACATATATTTATATAATATTGCTATGTGCGTACAGGTTCGTAACAGATTGAATGCACAAAGGTCCGATGATACATTAATAAAATTTACTTAATCAAAAGAAACACTTCAAAGTTCTAGAATATCGCACAGAAATTCTCGTAAAGTGTTTACAGTATCACAGAGTACAATCAGTAGATATACTTCAAACTACTAAGAATGTTAAACACAACGCAATGCAAAGAGCATCTAAAGAGAAAGCTATATCGGGAAAGCGAACATAACTCAGTTCATGCTGAATAAACAACTCGCAATAACAATAAACAACTGTAAGTAATTGATGGCAGAAACTCGCTCTCTCCTGTCTTTTACAGGTTTCAACGGCCGCCAAGATATTTCTAATACTTTCTGCTTCTCGAAATTACTGGAAAGCAATATGAGGGTTGAACTACGGTTACAGCTAATACAATGATCAATTACAATACTTATTAGGGTGATACAGGAATCGGACAAAAATGTCGCCAAATGGTCGCCAAGTCTGGCGACCTTTGGTTATTTCTCACCAAATTTGGAGAAAAAATAAGTCGCTGAAACCGTTGCCAGCTTAGTGATAGCTCGCCAAATTACCAAGATACCCATTACTCAATGTTAAATGAACATGCCCCTGTATTCATACTTCTCCGGCACAGCTTCTCTCTCTAGATTTTTCGCTTTACATTACGCAGAAAAATGCAACTATTTCACATGTAATTGCACTCAAATCACTTATATATGTAGAAATTCCGTTACAATATACATACATAACAATATCACAAATTTTTATTTTGAAATAAAACTAACCCAATATTATTTTCGCGCAATATAGATTGCTTCATACATAGCAAAAAATAACATTCACACACGCACACCAATGATAATTAGATTTGTCATAAAAATGATTTTAAGTACATGAAAGAGGAAAAACGAGTTTTATCTTGTTATAAATTAAGTAAAAATTTAATAATTATGTTAACAATTGATATAAAGTTTTATGTTTAAATAAAATTACGTGAAATTATTCGATAACACATGCAAGAGAGTATCAAGCGAATTCTCTTAATTACAGAATTGCAGAAAAACTGAAGTAAGTAACTGAATATAAAAACTGAAATAAACAGTGGAAAATGTCAGAAATCAGTTGGAATCAAACTCATAATCTGCAGGTTCACGTTAAAGTTAAATGTTTCAGTAAATGCGTTAAGCGACCGAGCTAACTAGATCTAACCCGAAATCTGAAAAATCATCAGCAACAGAAAATTGGAAATATAATCTAATGCAAACAGAAGATAAATTAAGCTTTTCTGGTTTATCAGATTTCTCAGAACTTAAGAATAAATTAATCACCTTAAACAAAAAAATATTCTATCAGATTTATGCTAACAAATGAGGTGAAAAATATATAGCTGTATAACCTACAATACAAATTATTATTATCAGCAAAATTAATATCAAATTTTAAAATATATAGGAAAGATATTCTATTTTTCTGTACATTAATAAATAGATCAATACTAATTTAAGATCCGTAATAAATATCGCATAAGTATTTAACTTTTTTAAAATAATAAAAACTTCAAAGAGTTCGTGGCATAAATTATTCAATAAGCTAAACACGGATTCAGCCACCATTGCTTTTCTGACATGCGATTTCCATCCGCAATTTTATTGGCTGCCGCCGAATATAACTCCCGCAATAATGTATCCTGCCACTCCCAATGATCACGACTTCCACGGAGCCGAAGACATACCTGATGCACTGGAGATGTGTTTGCCTGTGCAGACGGCCTGGCGCAGGCGCCGCGGGCGTCTAGAACTGATCGTTCAGACATGCGTTCTTCTCGTAGACCTTAAGTCAAAAAAGATAGAGAAAAATAAAACGAAACCATAAAGGCTAATAATAAACATGGTCTTTAATTGGAATCTGTGTGCCTAAGACACAGTGCATCAGAAGAACGTCGAATCATATTCTTCTTACAAAGTATCATTTCCTTCTAACGTTACATACGTTTTTGAAGTTTAGAATTGGTCAAGGAATGTAGGTAAACTTTATGGTGAAATTGAAAATAATTACCACAATAAACAAGAAGCGTTCTACAGACCAGCGGATGGGAAAATTACCTAAAATCATTTAAAAAAAGCATATTTTTCTAGATAAGAAAATTTATTGTAGATTGAAATACAACTAATGTGCTCTTTTACAACCTAACGAAGTTCTTTCAATGAAAAACGCAAGAACTTTTGCATTCTTCAATATATGTAATAGAACTGAATAGGATTACTTGAAAGGTCTATAATTCGTTAGCATAGGATGATATGTGTAGCATGTTCGAAGCTTAAACTATGAAACGTGAACTCTGAAAGGAACATAACAATACCAAGCAGTTAATGAAGCCTTTTCAAATGATAACAACATACTTATTTTAATTTTCGATATAATTATTGCTATTATAGAAGCCCTTATATGAAATCTCTCAAGTTTCTAATCCTCAGATCTCTTAATTTCTCGCCTAAACAAGTATCAAACTACGACACTCGAAAATTATGCAGTTGCTGAGAGATGCTTCTAGAATTATGTGATAGAGAGTTTATTAATTTCTTCGCTGTAATTAATAGTTTCCTGTATATTGGATTACCCGAAGATGCTTGAAGTTTTCTGAAAGTTTATGTTTTTCATTCTAAATTGAGATATTTTAAAAGTTCATTCTAATTTTCTAATTAAAAGCAATAAACCAAAAAGTTAGCATTTTATTGCATGCTGATAAAAAATCTTGAAAATGCATGAAATTGTACAGAATTTAACAAACGCCTTTCGTAAAATAAATAATAAAGTTTCATAATAGAAATAACAATAAAGTTTCATCTCTAGCAAATCTTGAGCTCTGACAATAATGTGCACTTTTATATAGAAGTTCTGGTCTCACTAAGTGACTAAATCTGACACTTTCTAGAACAGGAAATTCAGTATTTTTAAGAATATTTTAGCAATAAAGAATAAAAAGTACTACATTTTTGAAGTAATAAACCAATAAATAAATGAATAATGTTTTGAATAATGTAATATAAAATTTTAGGATAAATCAGAATAAGAGTTGTAATTCATTTCGTAGACAGAGAGAAAATATATTGTCTAAAGTTCCTGTTTGTTTATAGACAAAGAACTAAATTAGAAAAAGAAACGTTTAGCAGCACAAAAATCAAAATTTGCTTATATTTTAAAGCCTTAAAATACATACGATGAATAAAAAATATTGCAATATAATGTGTAAAATATTACTATGTTCTTCAGCGTTGCTTATGGTTTTGATAGCAAAGTATTTAATTTGATTATAGTTATGGATTTTGGTGGTTTATGTTGTTCCTAATTTGCAGGACTCAATTTCTTTATATTTTTAATATTGTCAACTACGTTCTTATGTTTTTCATCACTAGTATGGTACAATTTAACAGCTGTGTCAAGCCATTGTATATATTTTTGTTAACACTGTAAATTTTTCTTTTTTGATACGTAATTCAGTGACATTTTTTACTCATTCAGCGTTACGTATATACTTGTAGCCACACCTTTGCCTTATTACACACTACTGGAACATTTGCTAAGGATAGATCTCAAACTGCAGTGTAACATAACATTAAGCAGAGGTGCGGGTAGGCAGGATTAAATATTGTTGCAACACTGTTCGGACTTCATAATAAATATGTTTATTGTTAAAAAAATATGGAAGGTTTTGAAATATCCCAAAGTAAAAAAAATATTTTATTGATGCTACGTACGAAGGAATGGGAAAATGCATATGAACGACAGCACGTATCTTTCAGAAAGAAATTAGTATGGGATATGTTCACCACAAATGCAACTATCCACACGTTGTCTTATGCTTTGCTCAACATTATCTATCAGCAAATGACGCAAATGACTCCACTCATCTGCCAGCGCACGGATGAGGAAGTTCTTGTTCGTTGAAAGATGTTTTCGACCAGCAAGTCGCATCTTCAGGGCATACCAACCATTTTCAGTGAGTTTAGGTTTGGAGAACGTGCTGTCCATACAAGACGTTGAATATTCTAGCTGCCTCGACAATCCTGGACAGCGAGTATTCAATGACATTGGGCGTAGTTGCCCATGAAAGAAAATTTATCACCTACTTCACCAAGAAAAAGGAGAACATGAGGCAGTAGAACATCAAAATGTATCGTTGGGCGGTTATAGTCTCAGTTGCAACTACGAACAGGGTCGTGGGGCAATTAGTTATGATGCCGGCCCATACTATGATACTGCATCTTGGATATCTGTCCTGGATATTTTCTGAATAATAATCAGTACACTCTCAGGTCGGATCAGTTGGGGTATACATTAAATGACAGACTGAATCTACTCTCATCTGAGAATTTTTTACTCTTCTTGGACGTTAACAATGAAACTGCTCTAAGTAGTGTCAGAAAGACATAACGAAACTTTCGTCAATTAAATATTTCATGTTAAACTTTCTATTGGTATATCAAATGACTGTACGAATCAAATCCTTTTAATGCACTGTTTATGTGTAGGAAATATTTCGGCTTGTGTGTCTCTAATAATACCAAAATATGGATACAAGCGGAGTCTGCAAAATAAAAACTTTCAACTGATGTAAAATGTCTGATGGATGAATAGACATTTCAAAATGACTTATAAATCAAAATTAATTAAATATATAACACACTATAACGGAATTCTGCTTCGCATGCTTTAACTAAGAGCCGGAAATTTGATAGAACTGTCTGAAAGAAGGCTCATATCTCTTCAGGAGTATGACTTCATCAGTTTTATGACTCCAAAGACAAGGAATAAAAATGCAATAACAGTCCTCAATGATCCGGTGCTTGCGTTAAATGCAGTTTCTATAGTTTACGAAGCATGTTAAAAGAAAAGAAAAGTATGCTTACTGAGAGCATGCCAACGGAATAGAAGTGAGGCAAAACTGATCATTCAAATCAAAAGATTTTTGCTTGATTTTGATAACACGAATAAAGCCATACGGAGATTTAGCTTGGTTCATAGTGGCTGGAATCAACAATGGCAAACGGCAAGTATTAAATATGAAAAATTACATTTATGATCTATATTGTTAAAAATTCACTTATATACGGTTTCATGTTCTGCGCACTGGTGGTACTTTCTAATCACAGATTTTTGTTAAGACGAATAAGGCCGAATTCATAGCTTCGCTTTTTGGCCTGCAGTGCCTGGGCCCAAGCTGCAAGTACTAGATACGGGCAATTAATCAGCTAATTTATTGCAAACAGCTCTGTTACAAATAAACGTCTGCATTTTTAATAAACTAACAACGTTTTTTTATCTTACGTACCGTCTTTTTCTGAAAATAAGACATCCTCCGAAAATAAGCCCTATCGTGATTTTCGGAACTTTTTGTAAAATAAGACATCCCCCGAAAATAATCCCTAGTTAAAATAATATGACAAAAAGAATTCGTTAAAAATGCTGTTGATTTATTAATAATATGTTAAGCTTTCCTAATACTCTTATTTCAGAGAAATGTTTGAAACAAAATATTCCGAGAAATGAATTGTTTACCTCTATAGTTAGTTTCAAATTAATTCTTGGAATTCATCGTAAAAATACAACATAAGGCAACAGTCTACATTGAGCGACAGTGCAGGTATACAACGTTCATTCATTTCAGTCTTCTAAGTCTGATTATTTCCTCATACGTAATTTTATTTAAAAATAAAGTGAATAATTTTTAACCCCAGTTAAAATGAGTGCAAAACGAAAGAACTATTCCGTCGAGTACAAAAAGGGTATTGTGGAAACCTCCAGGGGTGTAAATCTTGTAGCATTCTGTAAAGAGAAGATGCTGGATCTCTGTATGGTTCGTAAATGGCGTGCAGACTACGATTACCTGTGTCAACTGGTGGACCAAGGAAATGAGAAAAAACGCAGAGTTGGATCAGGTCGGCAGCCGTTATTTTCTGAGTTGGAAGATTGCATCAGGGAATGGATTGCAGGCAGGAGAGCAATGGCTTTGGTTGTGCGCAGGGCTGAAATTCAAAAATTTGCCCTTGAAACAGCAACTGAATTTGATATATCCAAAGAAGAATTTAAAGCATCGTCACATTGGTTGGGCAACTTCCTTAAACGATATGAACTGTCTCTAAGGAGATCAACAACATTGTTTAAGCTAGAAGACAATGAAGTTGCTAAGCGGGCACTTGCGTTTAAGCGTTTTGTTGATGGCATCGATTTTTCGAAATACCAACTCTCCAATATGATTTCTATGGATGAGACCGCGGTATTCCTAGGCCAAGGAGCTTAAACGATAGTTCACCACAGGGCTTCTTCGTCAATTTACGCTCCTTCTACCGGTTACGATAGTGCATGTGTTACCTGTATTTTGGCGATTCGTCTAGATGGCAAGAAAGTATCGCCATTTTTAATCAGTAAAGGTCGCGCTAAAGACACGAAAAACTTTCTTGCTGAGAAAGATTGATA
>KK121397.1:85723-117069 GCA_000611955.2 Stegodyphus mimosarum | reverse complement strand
ATAAACAAGCCTTTCAAGGATCATTTGCGGATGGAAATCAATGAATATATTGAAAACAGAATGGTGAGAAATCATCGAGGTAATTTTGTAAAACCAGGCTTACAAGAAGTTGTGAATTGGGTAAAAAATTTATGGTACAAAATAACTGATAGTGGTGTTTCCACTACGAACAGGCTACTTAGACAAGAAGTATTCATTTAACGATAACTATATCGCAAGACATGAGAGATTCGGACCAATGATTCAACAGGAAATGGATTTGGAAGAAAATCAGAATATAATTCAGAATTTTATTTATGACGATGTTCCAGAAGAAGATGACATGACTGTAATTGAATAAATTTAAATTTCTGTATTCTGTGTAAAATAAATATTAAATAAAAATATATAAATTTAATTTTATTTTTACCCTCCCCGAAAATAAGTCCTAGCGCGTATTTTGGACCAAACAAGAAAGTAAGACAGTGTCTTATTTTCGGAAAAAGACGGTATACATAATTTGAAATTGAAAATTATTGCAACAATAGATATTCCGAGTTAATTTTCGGTGCTTTAAACCAAGTAAACACTCCTTCGGACTTTAAAAGTCCTTCGGACTTTTGCCTTTTTCACATCATATCTTGCTGGTGCTACCTTCCGTTTTAGATAGGACATCCAAAAAGAGGTTGAACTGCTTTTGGACTCGCGGCCACAGAGTGTTTGGACCGAAGGCTTTGAAAACCTACCAAAACGTTGCCAGAAAATCATAGATTTGGGTAGTGATTACTACCTACTAAAGATCATGTCCTTCCATGTCCTCTTTTCTAACTTTATTAAAAATGTTTTTCCGTGAAACATTTTCGTTAACACCAGATAAATGGGTTACATTTCAAAGAATTTTAATTAATTTTTCTTTCTTTGAATGAAATATTTTTAAAGCAAAATAGACAGATCTACATGTTACAGAAATTCGAAAATTTCGCGTTTTTCGCAGCCTTTTACTCCAGAGTGTAAATTTACGGCTATTAATGTGGTTATTAAACCAGAAATAACATATTTTCAAAAAATTTCTTTGCAACAATGAATCGCATTTATTATTATGCCAATTACTACTGCTTTGAAAAGTGCCAATTGTCACCTAAACTACTGGCAAAAACCCAATATTGTAATGGATTTTTGCGTCAAGTCTTGCAGATGATTTATACGCATCGACGTGTTTCGAATAGCTTTCTTTTAACTCAAATCTAAGGACCATGCAAGAAAAGGATATAAAGCTTTCTTCTGTCACATTCAACATACATCACGCATTTTTCCGCTTAAAATTTCTTCTATTCTTTGAATGCCAAATTACCGAGCAAAATTGAACTGCGCAGTTATAGCCAAAACAGGTTTAAAATTGACTATTAAACTACAGATTATTCTTAAGCATGATTACAAAACATTATTACTTACGCTGTTTATTTGTTGCTTTAAAGTAACTCTAAAATGTTTCAGAGATTCTAGAAACAATCTGAGAAAGTTTTAGGCTCGCATTTTGGAACAAAAGACATAAATTCCTTTTAATAATTAAGCTCAAAAAGTAATACATTTGATAGTATTCTACCTATTCCTACAAACTGAAGTATCTCGAAATATTTTATTAGGAAAAGGTGTAAATTAATTCTGATTAGGTGTCTATTCACCAGACTGAGAAATTTCACCTCTTATAATTATATTATATTATATTACCCTTTATCCAAAACAGAATTATCTATGAATTTGTCCAATGAAACACAGTAAAAAATTTTTTTCTGGCTGACCATTTCTTGAACTTTCCAACTCAAACGCCAAGCCACCAAAGTTCCCAGTTGCTCAAGTCGAGGTAACGTTAATACATTTGTTTTCTGTTTCGGTTTAGTTCATCGTGGCAAAACAAACTAGGAATATCTACCTTAGTACCTACCTAGTAGAAAGATGGTTAGAACTTGATCGTATGAAGTGGTGACAGAATCATTGCTAAGAAAAATCGTTTAGTGCCATTCGAATGGTCGTTCATCAAACTAAAAGTTGATACACAGGAATAAAACGTAGACTCAGTTATTGCACAAAAGACTCGCAGTTTCGAACGCCTCCAGTCTTTAACGATGGTGCTACACCAGATTTACTATAAGTCATTTCAGATTTCCTTTTTGTTCTAAAATATTACCTTAACATATTAATTAATTTCCAAAAAAATTGTAATATAATACATGTCACGCCCAGAATTTAGTAACTGACTCAAGTTCTAAAAGGAGTAGCTCATTGTGCGCAGGCACCTTGGTGTTTAACGCGTTACAAGGAAGGTAAAAATAAGAGCGATCAGTTCCAGCCTTGTAACGCGAAAGGAAGTTGACGTATGGAATGAAGAGTTTGAAATCATATATTCCATTGAACAACGTGTTTCTGATAGTGGAGGTTAGATTACAAGCCCATGGAAACAAGGCGTAGTTTTCAGACATGATTAAATGTTCTGAAAGGACCCAGTGCGAAAAACATTTAAAAGTTGTTCGCTTATGTCCAACAGAGAGGGTGACCGTTTGACCTGGGAGGGAGTTTTGATCTCAGGCAGAATGTAGTTACTCCTCAAAATGTCGCCACTGTTTCTTAAATCCAGAAAAATGCAGGGAAAATGTCCAAAGAATTGCAGCAGAAGCTGGTTTGAAGCATTCCAGCACGCAGAAAAAACTCAGAGATAGAATGGGTGTGTTTCTATTTAGAATCCAGCCACCAGACCATAGTGTCCAGCTCCATCTATTGGCAGATTTTGTAATTATTATTTCGAAACCTCTATGTAATTATATGACGGCCTTTACAATAGCTATACCGCTTATTCTATTACTTTAGCGATCGTTGTTTTCAAGATTTTTAATTTTGATATTAGGGACTACTTTGCTGGACATCCTGTAAGTCATGTCATTTCAGTACTATGACTTCACCACTACTCTGAGTAATAAATGATTATTAGTCAGATTCTTGCTAATCAACTGAACTTTGGGAAATGATAAATTTTAACATGGATAAATGCGAATGGTAATGCGATGTTGGAATTGCCTTGTTGCATGCTGATTGTCAAGTTGCCTACAAATCGAGCTCAGATATGTGACCCTCAAAAGAGAAAATGAAGTTTTAAAAGTTTAACCATTACTATTTCTCCTACGATGTAACTCAAACAGCTATACATACATCAAATTTGTAACCACCTTTCTGCCGAACCAAATAGGTTACAAAAGCTGCACTTTAAATTGTAAAACGCATAAATCTTTAATAAGTTATTTTCATTTTAGTTACGAAACTAGACAACAGTAAATATTTTTTATTGATTGCTAATTTTATGGATATTCAACTCGCTTTAACTTCTCTGGCAAAGAGAATTCGCTAGATGTAGAGGAAAATTAAATAAAGTTCCTGAATGCAAGAGTTGGATTTTTAATACTTAACCTTCTATTTCTTTATTATTGAAATATGTCTATAATACACCTATCTCTATGATAAACAAAACGATTTTGCTATCAGTCTTTACACATGTAAGCATTCGCTATTCATGACATTTACCATCGAAAGAAGGATTCAAGTAAAGTGCTTATAAAACAAGGATAAATTGTTTCTCGGTATATCCCCGAATAAGTGGTGGAAAGACAGAGCTTCAATTCTGTACACGTATTACTAGAAGCCATTATGTTTGCAAGATAAAAAGTCAAAAGAACAGTTGTGAGAGCTGGTCCAAGCCTAAGTGCAGAAATTCGCATTACAGAAAGAAAAGCAGCCACAAAACAAACTTTTTTTCACTGCAAAGAAAACAGAGAAATACTTGAAACAGGTGAATGCGAGTGTTTGTAGAGATGCTCTTAGTATTGCAGCGTTAGAAAGGGGAGCGAAAAAAAAAGTTGCTTGTATTTATAAAACGTAAAACAGTAGGATTAGCTTGAAACAGTCGCCAAGAATCTGCATTATGTGTTGAAATGAGGCGCTTTGCAAACTTGATCGGGAAAAGTGCTGCGGCATTTGCGATTAGGAAATAGTTAGAGAGAGTGACTTCGGAAGTTAACATTACTTTAATTTCACAAAAACTTGCTAAAATGATGCTGCTGTACTTAGAAATGTGTGACCACTCAATTTAGGAAGAGAACTAATGAAAATTTACGCTTTTGTTAAACTGTTATATCTATTATAATTATGTTAAACTAAATAAGAAATAAATAAAAACTATTATTATAAGTAAGGAAGTTCATACAACAATTTTTAGTTTCAAAAAGTATATATATTCTTCAAAGAATCTTCTAATTATTAAAATATCTTTTTCTACTTTCTGAATAAATGAAAGATAGTATTAAATATAAGAATTTTAAAAGCCATAAAAGTACATTTTTAAGTATTCTGTAATATAATTTTCACTTCTATTCATATATGCAAATATATCATTTCAATTTTAATACGCATCCTGTTCTACGGGCTGATTACCGAAATTTAACGTGCTTTTTTCATGTCTCGAAAGCGCGACATAGGATATACATATATATATAACATTACTCTAACATAGGTATTTTGACACAAAATGAGACCTTTTCTGAAATAACATACCATGTTTTCCATATTTCGACTCTGCGACGCGGAAAAGAAGGTGCATTGTTAATTGTTTGAAATTATTTTAACAAATGACATTGACTATATTTACATAATCTCATACACATAACATGCGTAGAAATAAATGTAATTTCAGATGATGGTAGAAATTTTAAAGGTTGTAATCAAAATGCTTTTCGAAAAATATATAAAAATTACTAAAAATACAAATTTAAAAAATAAATCAGAAAATATCTGCGAATTTCATTTGGATTGAACCTGAATTTCGAGGTGTAAAAGAAGGAATCAAGTATTTTAATAAAAAAGTGATATTAATAAATATATACCAAATTAATATAACACTGGAGAGCTAAAATTTTGAGAGCTAATTGTTTAAAAACTACTTGTTCGGCTTTTGCATTTTTTTGAACTTTGGGATAACATGAGTCGTAAAATCGGGATATGGAGAAAAATCGATATGTTATTTCAGAAAAAACCTAAAGGTGTCAGGTGCCAAATCGCAAAAGAAAACTTTGCAAACTTGCCAGAAGAATAAGAAAGCGAGCATAACGCTATCTATTTGTGCAAGCCGAAATTCCTTTTTTGCCAACACAATAATATAGGTAGGCTCCTATTTAAAAAGTTTGGAATAATTATTTGCATGTTATGCTAACTTTAATGCACTCTCCTACATACGAAAATGTCTTTACAATTTCAGTAAGGATCAATAACGTTAAAAAATACGTTTAGCTTTTTCAAAGGTAAAATGGAATGTAAGTATAATGATTCGCTTTATTATTTTAGTTCAGTTTATTATTTTATTCAATTTTAAGTGAGTTACACTACCACCATCAATATATGTTACCCTAAATTCCCGTCTTTACTAATATTAGTCACGAAGTGTTGTTCACGAAGTTCAATGTTGGGGAAAGCTACTCCCTGTTCAGAATGATTTCTAGCCCAAAAGGCTGTTATCCCGAATGGGTTATTAATCTTGAAACGGGATTTTGCGTCGGTTATTTAGAAATGGCTGTACCACTTCTCAAATTGTTGTCATCAAGTATTATCGCCCTATATTATTTTTGAAGAATTAGTAGATAATGATGGATCTTAATATATGTATGTATGTTCTTTGCATTGTGAAAACATGCGACACCTACAGCCATCAAATTTTGAATAACATAGTCCTCCTCCCAAACATATGCATTTGGGAACTCGAATTTCGAATTTTATATTTCATATTTTGTAAACTTTTATTGAATTTTTGATTAATGAACTCAACGATTTGAAAGCTAGCAGTGACAACAGTACGAAATAAAATATTTTTATCTCCACCGCGCGAGACTCTCCGTCGGAAATTCTAAAGATATACCTTTTTATAAATATATTATGTTTTTGTTGCTGAATTGAATATTTTGCAGCGTAAGTGCGAAGAACATGATATTTAATTAACAAATTTAACACATAGAATATTAATAAGAAAAAGGCAAAAAAAATTTGAAAAGCCATCTTACTAAGAAAACTGAACATTGATTTGATGAACTGAGAAAAGACTGGAAAAAAATAAAAGATGTGTACAAAGTGTTGTACTAGCACTTAACAATGCATCGGTAATTCTAAACAAATGCTGCTATGCTGCTTTTAAAATTTTTGTAATTTTGCTGTTGAATTGTGTATGGCGTAAGTGCAGAAAAATGATGCTTAATAATCAATCTGAAAAGGGAAAAATAAATAAGTTATCAGGAGTGAATGCAATAACAGACTGGCAAACTGTGAATTCAGGGAAAGCGTAAAAACACCTTAAAAAGCCGTTTCCGGCAACTGTTAAAATTTGAAACCTCAAACATTTTTTGAGCTGCTAGAACTGCAATGTGTTTGTTGAATTGCTTAGAATATTTAAAGAATTGGAATAATTTGAAATTTCATATGATGCGATTTAAAATTTAAACAATATGAAATGCTGCTTCTTCTTGGATTTTTTGTTTTGTTTTCTTGATTTTTCTTCTTTCTTTCTTGGATTTCTAGGATTTCTTGTTTTGTTTGTCAGTTTATTTCTTATAATTTATACGAAAAATTAACTAATTTAAACAAATTAACATATGATTTTATGTCCGAATATTTGGATTGCTTTGAAATTGACTCAGTTCGGATTTTCGGGTTTATGCACATTCGGCTAAAGTAGTCAAACTTAGTCATGAAAAACAGTTGGGTCCTACTTTTTAATGGAAAGAATACTTTTATACAGGACAGTTTAAGAAATATTACCTCATATTCATGTTATGCAACAGATAAGGTAAAATAAAGAATATATGAAGTAAACTTTCGTAATACATTCACTGACAACAAGACAGTGCTTCAATTATAAAAAGAAGATAATTTTAAAAACAAAATAAGTCTTAGTAGTTGCTAAAGATATAATTATTTTAAATAACAACAGCAAACGAAATCTTTTACCGCTTAAACAGTGTTTAGCAACGAATAAAATTAATTATAGTACAAAAATGTAAGCAGATGCTGCATAGTTCATTCAAATTAACGATTCATCTTTTAGTTTCTTAACGAAGTCTTCCATTAGAAAACAACGCAAGGGAAAAAAACCGCAGGATCCGTCACAAAAATGCATACACACTTGAACGAGAGAAAACTCTTTTTTGTATGTCAGTACTGACCTTACTTATGGGTTAACATGAGCAGATATATAAAAGGTTAGTTTATCTGTAAAACAGCTTCCTACACCTATAGCTGTATAGTTACTCAGATTGCTCAAACTGTCAGAGTGATGGTCATTAACAACCAACTCTGTGCACAACTGCAATCGGTTGCTTGAACAACGTAATTAACGTGTCCGCGAGGACTGCTCCAGATGCCGTTTTGATTTCTGAAGAAAGATTTTCCAAATAGGAAATTTCTGCATTATAAGACACCCTTTAAAGTCTTCCTAGACCATTTCGATTCACTATCATACGTCATTCGTCTGTTGTGTCGCGAATTTTTAATTCTGTGTAGGTTATTTAATCAATCAATATTTAAGTATTTTTATTTGTATTTTATTTAAGTTGAAATTGCGAAGAGTGAAATGGAATATATATATTTGTATAGTTCGACCGTCTCAAACGCAACCCTGGCTGGCATTCTGCCAAAACACATAGACTCGTCCAAAAGGGGCGTTATTACTCGCTGTGAGGTGAAAGTCTTCTCTTCTCCGCAAAGAGAGAATGGAGGGGAAAATGCCTCTATTTATCCACCCTATTTTAAGAATAATTCGGTCTGAATGGCTCATGCGTGTTTGCGCTCATAGTCGCGGATGAGGTCGAACTATAACTGTTAAAATCTTTACCTTTCTTTTCTTTTATTATTTCTATCTTTTATTTTTCAATGATACGATTTTCTAACAAAGACGGGGATCATTCTTTTGAACATTCTGGATGGAAATGACTTCTTTACCCATAGCTTCTACGACAACAGAACGCACTACAGTAGTTGTGTTTCTCATGGCTTTCACTGCCGGGGGGGGGTTGTTTATTGGGTGGTAAAAGGAAGTTTTAATTGGAGTTTTGCATTCACTTTCTCAGTGAATACTGCAAGTGTTAAATTGATGAGTTTCTTTCGGAAGATTAGGGTGTCTGTAAAATTCATTCTAAGGGGCAATTTGATTCCTGGCTCTTGTTAGTTGGGGGTCTAATTTTGGTTTCTTACGCTTCTGGGTGCAGCTGGTCAACCGTTTCTTTGTACAATGTCTCTATTTTGATTTGTTTAAGGGGGGTGAGATTTGTCAACTAAATAAAAAGAAAAATTCTCGGGTTGGTTTAGTTTAATTTTATGCGGAATTTTTGGGCCTATAGTTTTTAATAGGCGGAGAAACCGAGTTTTCTTTGGAACTTGTAAGGGTGTTAAAAGAATACGGAATCGAGGTTTAGTGTGGTGAAGACAAATAATGTGAAACAAATAAGTTCAGGTAAATTAAAGCTTAACATTTATTTGGAATTTAGCAATAAATTTCTACAACATTTTTATAAGTAATGAACAGACGAAATCATCTAATGACTAAAGCCGGAAAACAATAGATGGCTTGATAAATAGGAACGTATCCGACAACAATATTTGTTTAACATATTATATTTTTAGGTGCTGGCACATAGTCTGTAGAAACTAAAAAAAAAACGAAATCACAAACCTTAAATTTTCACAAGTTAATATATTAGGGGGGACGGGGTCTCTCAAACAGATTAATTTTCAATTATGGACACGTGTCCTGCTTCCTTGAAGGAAACCCATTTTTACCCGTCAGTGGTAGAAATTCTGTAAAGATAAAATAAAGTGTATTAGCATAGATTACACGTATAATTTTTAGTATATTGCGTTTTTCCTCTCCATGGCTTCCCTCCGACAGTTTTGCTGGCCTTATCTCTCCAGTTTTGCCTTCGACAGACCTCTCTGGAACAATTTCTCGGTCTCAGCAAGTCTTCTTGTCTGGCGAAAACTTCCGATTCCCCGCCTTCGAAGACCGCAGCAGGCTCCTTTTCTTCTTCTCGCCAGCCCCCGGCTTGGCGATGCTTGAAGTTCCAAAAGTCGCCAGTTGCAAGGCAACGCTATGAGGAGAATCCATGGCAGTAGGTGTAAAGGTCTTGGGTGGTTGCCGGATGTTGGCGGATATTCCTTTTTCTGCAAGAATTACAATCTGCCCATGAGGTGACTCACCTTTTTCTACGAATGAAATAACACATTCCTACAGCTAGCCTCCACAGGGTGTTACTTTAGCATGGGTGGAAGCCTAAGGGACTCCCAATCCCCCTAATGCCAAAACCCCGGCGTTGCGTAGCCGCATACAAAAAAAAACTTTAGAAGCAGGGTGAAGGTTTGAACTTGGCCAAGAAAAATTTTTAGACAACTGTTTGGCAGTGATAAGCATTCTGAGAATTTTCCTTCAGGGAAATTTCGAAAACAAGGCAATAAATCCTTTTTCCCATCAAAACGTAAAAAATTGTAAAAATGAATTAAAAAAACTTGCTTTTAATTACTAAATAAATTAAACACCGAAGAATGTTTCTACAATTGAAATATAATAATTACGCAGCGAAATTCATGTTTCTCAAGGATGTTTCTACAACACCATAAACGATTCTACCACCAGAGTCAGAAAATATGGATTCACACTTTACCAGAAAGAGGGGTACGTTAACAAAACTTATACACCAACTTTTGTAAAACAAAGAACCTTAACATTCAAATTGAAAATCACCTTAAGAGTCAACCTAACCAGAAATTAAACATTGAAAAAACAAGTTAAGATTAAGCGTTAAACAAACATTATAAAAACCAAGTTAAGATTAAGAGCTAAAGAACAAAATTAAATGGTTAACCAAATAACCTTAAGGATAAAAGATAAATTAACATAAGCAACCTAAATTCTGAGTTAACCGAAACTGCCAACATTAAATTGACAACAATTACTTTTCAACAAAGCAAAATTTAAGATCAACTAATAAAATCAAAGTAATAACTTCCATGATCCTGCTAAAAATGCCCCATAGAAACCAGTAAATTTTTTATGGGTACCCATAAAATTCTACGGGTTTCTGTTGACTTTTGCTGATTTTTGTTGATCTCTGTGGGCTTCTCTTACTGGTTTCAAAATAACCCATAGAAACCAGTAAAACTTTCTACGGGTACCCATAGAATTCTGTTGGTCGCTACTGACTTTTACTAGTTTCTATTGATCTCTGAGGGTTTTTCTTACTAGTATCATCTAACACCAATAGAACCAACATGAATGTCAGAACTTTCTACTGGGTTTGTATTAGTTTATATTGATTTTCACTGGTTTTCTTACTAGTATCAACATAATAGAAATAGATGCTAAGTAAATCTTCTGTTGGTTTATATGGGTTTATTCTAATTTTCTAACTGACGTCTTGTTGTCTATTGATTATTTCAAATTATTTATTTATTTACATTTATTTCATTTATTTGGATACTGTCTTAAATAAGGTTATTTCTGTTTTGTAACTAACAGAAAGCTTTAAAATTAAAAAACATACAGTGAACCCTCTCGTCTCCACCTCTTCTCATTATTTCATTCTCATTTCTCATTTTTTCAAGATGATCATTATTTCTAAGAATGAAAATATGATCTCTTTAAGACCATCAGAGTAACCAGGAAACGCAGGTGGTCATTTTAGAGAGGATTTTTACTATATATGCTCATTTATTTGATTTCTTAAAACTTTTGTCGGAGACAATAACAGTAATCATATACATTACACACAGAGAGGTCTCTCTAAGGCGACACACATAAAAATGCATCTTTGCAAATGGTCGCCTTAGAGGTGATGCTCAATGCCAACATATACTTATGTTCTCAGAAATACGTTTATCTTTTAATGGTGGTAGTAAGGTTGCCTCTACGAAATGAATATCTCTAAGGCGACCAGTAGCACTTCCGGATTTTTCTTTGCAGGTGGTCGTCTTACCGAAGGAATGTTTCAGTACCGAACTATACTTAAGTTTTCAGAAATGCTGATTTTGTTCAGAGATAATCATCTTAGGGAGGGGATTTCGCCACGAGTTGGTTTTCTGAATACACACTTATATATGCATACATCAGCATTTCTGATATTACAAATAAACACCGGTATCAACCACCGTCTCTCTAACACGACCGCGTTCAAACTATTTTTCTCCGTGTTAACGTTGACGTAAGGAAAAAAAAACCCCCTCCCTTCCCCGCTCTCAAAAGAAGCAATATGGCGCCGTTCATGTTATTGTTGTTATGGGATGTTTGTGATATCGTCTTGATGGATAGTAGGCTGTAGTAATGCAATAAATAATTTAAAATATTACAATTTTTACTATGTTTTACTGTTTAGATGTTTACAATGAAAAATAAAATATCAACATTGACTGTTAATATGAAGTAATGTGAAAGGAAATAACAGTAAAGCTATGCACGTATAATAGTGTCTAATGCATGCAGCGAACTGTTTTAACATTTCAATAGTTTGAAATGGATTTTCTGTGAGTGAAATTGATTTTCCCTCTTTACTTTTATCCTAAAAAGCAATGTGCTTAAAGACTGAAAAGTGATAATTTCAGACTTGATAATTTAACTCAGTGTGTTTACATCAGATACACGTTGCATTCTACTAAAATTGTATTTTTGAAAATTTGTTTTTTGATTGTAACTTAGAAAAACTTTTTAAAGCTTGTTCATGTAGAACTTTATCATTTGAATATTATGTACTAATAAATTTGATCATACCTTATATAAACGAGATCTTGCATGATTCAATTTTCAATTTTGCGACTAATGTGATGTGGTTGAGTAGAAGGAATAATTTTTTATGTCTTAAAAATGTACTCATTATATTTCGCAAATAAAAAAGGTAAGTTTTATAAATGAAGCAAACATTGAAATATTTAATGTGTGTATTACTTATTGAATGAGGTAGACAATAAATATAAGTCAAGGAATCATTTTTGCATTACTAAAATAGTGTGAAAATTTAGATGATCATAGTAGCTTACATTTTTTTCCTTTTTGGTCTATATTTCTGTACATTATGAGACTATACATAATTATGAGACTATACCCACATTGTTACATTAAATATTTTGTGATATTTTGATTAAACACACATAATCAAATATTTTTATGCATATTTTAATTTTCATCATTATTAATTTCATGAAGAAAATTTCAAATTTTTTTTCATAAACTGCTTTTGAAATAGAGTTGTGAATAATTTATAGAGTTTATGTAATATTAAATGCGCTAGTCTTGGGAATATAAAATATGAATTATTTACTGAAAAAATTCCATCAAGTGAAACCTCATATAGTGGTTATTTTCTTAGATAACCACCTCTAACAGTGACACATTTGTCAGGAACATAATTAAATAACAGTACTTAAAATCACTGATAATTTTGTAAGGCTACAAGAAACTGGCATTGTCTGGAATTGCGGAGTTACTAATTGTTTTAAGAATGTTTGTCTGTATTATCAGTTGATTAAGGTATAGTAATTTTTACGTTGATATGAATTTTGCATAAATAATTGAAAAGTTTTACAAGACAGTTAAACCAAAGATTTTCAAATCATAAGTCTTGTATGGGCATTGTTTTAGCATTACTTTCAAATATAGTTAGAGTCTTTCATTAGTTATACGGCGGAAATGCTCGTTAAAATTTTCTGCATTAATTTATCTGGTTGTATAGATAGTAATGTAAAACCTGTTTGTAAACAAATGTAACTATATGTGCTATATCTGCTCAAATGCGATGACAGTAATTTTAATTGTGTATAAGGCTGTGTAGAAAATTTATTTATATTGCTAAAAACTGCCCTATATGAATTTCATTCGGCAGTCTAAATACAGGATATGCTCGGCACGAAGTGGTATTTTTACACACTCATGTCCATAAATTAAGGATAATTCGGAGTCACGCGGAAATCGAACTCTAAAATAAATATATTACCTGTAAAATCACTACACACATCTTCAAAAATCATATGCAAATTTCAGGAAGTAACCAGATGACACCGATGGTACGTCACAATGACGAGAGTGTAAGAGAGTGATATATAAGAAATACAGGCAAAGAAGTAAAATTGTTCGCAGGCGCTTTATAAGCATTTCAGTGCAATAACCGAATGGTTAAGTGCAATAACCGAATGACAAAAAGGACGCATTTGGATGATTTTTAACGTAAAAGAATTATCGGCCGTCTAGAATGTGGGCGTACCCAACTGGAAGTATCAGACCAACTTGGAATGGCCCAGAGTGTCATCTCCAGGCTTTGGCAACAATTCCAAGATGATGGTAATGTGAGTAGACGTTACAGCACAGGTCGCCCCAGAGTTACAACGCCGAATGAGGACCGGTATTTGGCAGTTACTGCCAAACGAAACAGGCGGAGCACAGCCTCAGACCTGTCTCGTCAGCTCTATTCGGCCACTGGTACGACAATTTCAAGGCAGACCGTGTACAGACGCTTAGGTCTACGAGCATATACACCAATCTGCCCTGTCAGATGCGTTCCACTTACTGCACCTCATTCTCGCCTGCGGTTAGCCTGGAGTAGAGAGCATGCATTGTGGACACCGCAACAGTGGGCTTGTGTGATGTTTTCCGACGAGTCCAGATTTAGCTTGCAGTCTGATTCTCGTCGGACTTTCATATGGAGAGCTCCAGGTACCCGTTACCACCAAGAAAACATCATTGAACGACACCGTTACGGTGGTGCAGGAGTGCTCGTTTGGGGTGGAATTATTCTGGGTTCCAGAACTGTAATGCATGTTCAAGTTGAAACCATGGCAAGCCAAATGTATCGGGACGTCATTCTGGAACAACATGTACGTTTGTTTCGGGGCGCCATGGGCGCACAATTTGTGCTTATGGATGACAACGCCCGTCCTCACCGTGCAAAAATCGTAAGCGAATGCCTTCAATCGGAGGATATCACCCGTATGGACTGGCCAGCATTCTTACCGGACTTGAATCCAGTAGAGCACGTGGTGGATATGCTTGGCCGACAAGTTGCAGCCCATCAACCTTCTCCTACATGTCTACCGGAACTTCGAAGAGCATTGCTTTTTGAGTTGTGTAATATCCCCCAAGATCAGATCGATAATTTGATACTCAGCATTCCTAGACGTTGTACGGACTGTATTGCATCGTCTGGGAGACATACAATGTATTAACAATCATACCAACCATGTAATATTGGTTTTTTGTAAATAGGTGTTTTTTGTAATTTGCTCCAGGCAGAAAAAATCGCTTATTTTTTTAATAATATCAAACATATAGCGTCTTTTTTTGTTCTTTACCTTTTGTTTAATAAATATGTCAAATTTGTTTTGCTTCTAACTCTTCCTTTGCCTGACTTTGCATTATCCTTAATTTATGAGTGTAGTATACTCACTTCCAAAAGTTAAGCACGAAGATGCAAAATGAAAAAAAAATCAACAAATACTGCTTTGATTGACACAAAATTCGGCAGGAAAGTAGCATATATATTTATGCATAAAACAAAATCAATAATTATATACAGAAATGAAAACAATATTAAATGTTTTAAAGTTATCAGATAATGACATACTGGTTACAATAGCAATATATCGATCTTCCGCGGGGATACTGGAGACTTAAACAGAATTATTTATAAAGTGAAAATAAACAGCATAAAATGAAAAAAGGGACTTTAATAGGGTATGTGATCCCCCTCATCTGTATATAAAGTTTACACCTTGTGACCATGCTTTCAATTAGGTGGTCAACCACCACAGAATTAAGCAATCGCCATTCTTCTTTTAGAGCAGTTTCCAGCTCAATAAGAGTGGTTGGAGGTGAGAAACGTGAAGATACAGCACGGCGGAGAGCATTCCAAAGATTTTCAATGGGGTTAAGGTCAGGCGAATATGCTGGCCACACCATACGCGCAATCCCTTCACTCTTCAGGCGGCCATCGACGATGTCAGCTCTATGGGAACGCGCCTTATATTCCATTAAAACAAAAGTAGGGCCAACTGCTGCCACATAGAATCTCACAAAGTGTTCTAGGATTTCATCTCGATACCGGACAGCCGTCAAAGAACCTCGTTTAAAAATGTGCAGGTCGGTGCGGTATCCTAATGCAATCCCTTCCCATACCATAATGCTTCCGCCTCGGAATGCGTGATTTTCGGTGATGTTTTGGGACTGATTGAGTGTTCGTTATTCACGCCATATCCTTATACCTTTGCATCTGGCTCCAGAGCATATCTTGACTCATCAGTAAACATGACATTGCCCCAGTCAGACACATTCGAATTGACATGTTCCCGGCACCACTGTAATAGTGCCCTTCTTGATTGGACGGATAGAGGAACACAAACTCGAGGTACTCGGGCATACAGTCCACTCATATGTAATCTTCGGCGTACAGTAGCTGCAGATATTGCCTTACCAATGAACGCTGTAACCATAGATGTCACACGTGTGGAGGTCGCTCTGCGATTCCGCTTGGCTACAATAGCAATGGTTTCTATGAATGTGAAATTACAGAATGATGAACGTCGAAGAAAAGCGCACTATCTGTGATCGACTGTCTTGCTTCCAGCGCTCAGAATCTTCCATTCGTCTCCTGAAAGTCATAGAAATACGTATGTCTTGAAAACAAATTGTGCGAAAGTTTTAAACACCTTCTATCAGCACTTACAATCAACTTCTGTAAACCTTCATAAAGCTGGCTTCTTATAAGACTGCCTTTTTTACGTATTTCTTGACATGAAAGCGCGATTGGCTGTTATCTAACATATTTACATACTTCCATCTACCTCTGCAGCGAATTGCATCCTCTTAAATTCTGATTGGCTTCCGGAAATTAGCATTTTCCTCTCCGTGCTTAACTTTTGGAAGTGAGGGTATATAATCTACTGTCAAAAGCAACAGCTGTCTTTTCAGTACTTTAAATTTTACTATTTAGAAATTTTAAAATTCAAAATAATATTTCTATACAGTTTTTAAAGTAATTTTTCGCAATAGAAATTTAAATAACTTATACCAAAAACTCCGACTTAAATTTATTCCAATAATGCATCGCTTGAATTCAATTTATGTTCCTTGGAGATGATATACGAAACACCTTTTGTAATAAATTATTTATATATATACATATGAAAGTTAATTATTAAGCATTTTTACATTGAAAACTACATGTTGTATAAATACCTATTATGTTATAGATTTTATTTATAAGTATGTGGAAGATTATACAACACTAAAAGTGAGATACTTCCTCAATTCCCGAACTGTGGGTTGAGAATCGGTATTTGTTGAGTCTTGTAAAATTTTTAAAGTTTGTTTTGTTAAAATATAATTTATTGCATTTTGGGTATTATTAAGTTTATTATATTCTTGTATATATTTATATATATATACATACATCGTTCGATGGTTGTGAATCTTTACTTTGATTATTATCTTTCTATTATTTTCAAAATTATACAAAGGACGTTTAAAATTTTGTAAAGAGAATTTATATAAATATTTTGTAATATGTTTATAGGTACTGACATGCATAGAGGACAGGGGCTTGTCATCGGCTTCTAGATATTTATAAAATTTTATTAAGTTTCTCTGTTTTAAAATTACTCTGTGTGCTTCTCCCCTATTTAGGTCTGTACATTTCATCACTGCTAATTGTATACTTCTGCTGGTTTATGCTTATAATTATTAGTTTTTATGGAAATTTGATCTACAGTTCTATTTTTGTGTATTGTTTTTATAGGGATTCTGTGTATGAACACCCGTTCTATGTATGGATACTCCACTACTATGGTATAATTTTATTGGTTTTGTGTATGGGTTCTTGTCTACTGTTTTGTGTGGTGATTTTTTCAATGGGTACCAGTATTAGTCTGTGGATTTTTACTGTAGATGTACTGGCTTTTACAGAGATTTGGCCTATGCTTATCCGCATAAGTCTGAATTTTTGTCTACTGATTTTTATGAGCAATAGACCTACAGAATATCCATTTTTTAATGGAGATTTGGCCCATGGATACGCATAAAATTCTGGTTTCTGGTTATTGGGTTTTACAGGGATTTTGTTTATAGTACCCATATGTTCTACAGGTTTCTGTGTATGGGTTTTTATGAGGATTTGTTCTACTGGTACCCGGGGATTTGGTCTACGAGTACCCGTACAGCTGTAGGGTTTCCTTCTATGACTTTGTACGGGGATTTGGCCTGCGGATACCCGTACAGTTGTACGGGTTTTACGAGAATTTGGCCTACAGGTACCCGTACAGTTGTACGGATTTCAGTCTGTGGGTTTTTACGAGGATTTGGCCTACGGGTACCCATACAGTTCTGCGGGTACCCGTAGGCCAATTCTTCGTAAAAACATGTTATGTGTTTCTACGGAGCATTTTTTGCAGGGGACTGATAACTGAAAAGTATGTACTACATAACAGTTTAGGGATTCATTTTCATATCACGGAACATTTAGTCTCTGTTTATTTTGTAATTTATTTTTATCTCTGTCATACGTCTGGGCATCTGTGTACAAAATATCATTGCAATAATTTGATTAGCTTTCGAGATATCGCATGCTTTGCATTTGTAAACTTAATAGGGACACTGGTATAGTCATTTCTTACTTAATAGCATTTTGCTAATGATTACAGCACAACACAATTACTTTGATTGGAAATTTACCTGAAAATATTAAAAACTGTATTAGATGTCGTCAAGAAAAATTCAGATATCATGAGGAGGTTGTAGAGTTCCTCACTTTTATTCTGCTAAATTAGATGTCGAGGAACCTATTTAATTGTTAAGGAAGTATCGCTTAGTTCAAAATAACAGAAATTGTGAACTCAAGAAGGGTTAATTACCCTTTATTCACTCAAAAATAAGATGAACATTCGGCCTCTTTCTTCGGGCTTACAACAAAGTCTCTACTCGGGCTTGAACTCAAAAATAAGAAATAAGAAGTAACTATAACTAACTAAGAGATTTAGCCGATGCTAACACAGTTCTAACGTATCAAAAGGTATGTAATATACGGCCGAGCGTTAACAGCAGTTAGAAAGATTTACCCCAAAGGTAAAGGCACGCTACTCAACTTTCTCTCTCGAAGTAAGTTGAACTTTCCTTTAATACTATTTCTTCCTCATTTGAATTCAATGCGATTATCAAAACTCAGTCTGGTAGGGAGCTGTAAGTTGAAACGAGGCAAGATAGAAGAGGTTACCTAAATTAAAATAGCTGTTATAAAATTACAATATACCTTACAAGGTAACAAATAAGAATGCGACGATTTGCACACGTATTTTTATTCTTTATATCAAGAATATCGAATGTATCTGATGTCATTATCAAAGCACTCATTCCGCTGAGAAAACAGACTTCAAATTTCTTTCCTTAAAATTCCTTCTAATGTGCATAATCAGTTTTTAATCTCTACCTTGGGTTGTTCGTTCAGTTCGAAACACATGCCATTCACAGATATTTCTGAAGTGTTTCATTCACAAGTCACAAAGCGATTTCCATTAATGAATATGAGTTAGCTTTAGATATGCTTAAAGACAGACATTTTATTAAATTTCGTCAAAATGTTATGAGAAATCCACCTATCCTTTAGATCCCAATTTCTGTTGCTAACAAAAAATATTTCAGTCTTACGTAGTAGTTAATCAATCTCACAAGTAATTAATCTTGAGCAACTTAATTGCTGAAAGAAGCTTATTATTAGTTTATGTTCAGTTTCACTTTTCTAACCTCACACTAATTTGAAAAGTTCATTATTTCAGCCTACCAACTTTTCTGGGTCCAGGTACCAAATGCGAAACTTTCATCTCCTATTTTAGTTCCTTTTAATAGAACTACCCTTCCCCTCACAGAAAGGATATTAACAATATACACAGTCCAGTCACATTAATGTGACCACCACGTACTTTCCATGTCAGAGTTAAATAACCAATCACAGAAGGCAGGTGGCAGCACAGTGCAGTTGAGCGTATATAAAGGGTGTGTGAGGGCTTCGGAAAACATTTCAATCGTTGGCGTAATGCAGAAACGAAGCGATTTATCCGACTTCCAAAAGGGCATGATCATTGGCTTTCGGGCCAAGGGTGGAAGCATTTCCGAAACGACTGAGTTTGTGAACTGTTAGCGTGCCGCCGTGGTAAAAGTGTACCGTGCATGGCAAAATGGGACTGTCCAAAATCAGCGACGTGGCAAATGTGGTGCACCACGGGCCATAGATGACAGAGGCGAACGACGGTTGCGGAGATGCGTTCGGGCAGATAGACGGGCTACCGTTGAGCAACTGACCACCAAAATGAACCAAGGGGCTACCAAAAGTGTCTCCCAAAGTACTATTCAGCGAACATTGCTGCGTCTGGGCCTCCGAAGCAGACGCCTGGTTCGTGCACCTATGCTGACTGCTGTTCATCGACGGCGAAGGCTAGAATTTGCACGCCAGTACAGCAGCTGGACGTCCACTGAGTGGCGACAGGTTGCGTTTTCGGATGAATCGCGTTTTATGCTCCATCGGACAGATGGACGTTGGCGTATAAGGCGTGAAACCTCTGAAAGGAACCACCCTGCAACCATTGCCGGAACGGTCCAAGCTGGAGGCGGGAGCATTATGGTCTGGGGAATGTTTTCCTGGCATTCTCTAGGTTCACTGATCATTGTGGAAGGCACAATGGATCAATACAAGTACGCATCTGTCCTTGCGGACCATGTTCACCCCTACATGCGCATTGTTTTTCCTCAGGATGATGGCATCTTCCAGCAGGACAATGCGAGGTGCCATACAGCTGCCAGTGTACGTGCGTGGTTCGAAGAGCACCAGGATGAGTTTACCGTCCTCCCCTGGCCAGCAAACTCACCTGACTTAAACCCAATCGAGCATCTGTGGGACCATCTCGATCGAGTTGTTCGCGTCATGGATCCTCAACCGCGTAATCTAGCGCAGCTGGCCACGGCATTAGAGTCGGCATGGCTCAACATCCCAGAGAACACCTTCAGGGACCTATGTGACTCTCTTCCTGCACGTCTCGCAGCAGTCCGCTCTGCGAAAGGTGGTTATTCTGGCTTTTGACAGATGGTCACATTAATGTGACTGGACTGTGTACGTTAAGTAAGGCTAGTGTAATGCTACATACGATCCTCTGCTTTTCTAGGTCAATAAAAATGACAAATTTAATGTTCTTGCTTTGCCTCTCCCAGTATTATATTTTGGAAATTATGCTTAAAATATAGTTACGTGGAATAATAAATTTTTATGCTTTTTATATTATATGAATTGTGTAATCTTTTCACATTTTGTCTTTTTTTTTCCTTTGTGCGTGTGTATACATAAAGTTAGCATTAAAACTTCTATTTTAAGTTATTATTAGATAAATAATGATCAACTTTATCGTTATTCTAACTAATTAAATTTTAGAGCATTAAAATTTACATAGGACTATTAGCTATAAAATGAATTAGAATAAAAGCAATTCTTTTGTATTAAAAATGAAGTTACCCCTGCTAAGACCTCCTCTTCTTCAAATGAAATTTTTATGTTTAACTGTGTTTATGTTTAACTGTTTTAACTATATTTTAGTCTGCTATTATTTGCTCCTTATTTCCTATTGTATTCTACTGCAGAAGTACCCAATATTAATTTAAATTTAAATGATAATTGCTTATATACCTCGCCAACTCAACAGCTGTCCAAATAATGAAAAGCATACGGTTGTTAATGCCCACCTACTGAAAGGAAATATGCACCAGCCAAATGCAGTAGGAGTCTAATCCACAAGCCGAATAAGCATAAACAACAAAATAAAATATATTATATATAAAAAAAATTAAATACAATCTGAAACATAAAATGACATCTGAAAAAAAAGCCTGTTTATCATCCTAAGCAGGCGTTGTTTTCTATTTACACATACATACACGTTTCGAGAGTATTAGAGCTAACTCCACTTTGGGCTAAAAATATTTTAAAACAGCATATCCCTAAAACTTCCGATAGACTGTCTCGCTCACTGGAGATAAAAATGTTTTATTTCGTACAGTATTGCCACTGCTCGCTTTGAAATCGTTGAGTTTAATTAAAAATACGTTAAAGTTTTATAAAGTATGAAATAGTCAGTCAATAAAACAAATTTCAAATTCCAAATTTCGGGCTTTCAAGTTCCAATGTTCGGGTGGAGGACTATATCAGCCACAATTTGATGACTCTAGGTACTGTTGCTTTTTTTTCACAATGCGAGAATGATATTTACATTCATGTAGCTTCTTTTCGGAAAATTAAGTCTATGTGAAAAACGTAAATCAAGTCTGTATGAAAACCTTCTCAATTTAAGTTTGGATGAAATTCAAAACATTCTAGAATATAATGTTGAGAATCTGTTTCTAAATTTGCAAACTGCTTTTCAGTCTTAACACGTCATACAGCAATTTCAAGTTGTATTCTAGCTTTACTAACTAGAGATTCCATTAAACATTATTTCTTGATTTATTTTTGGTTTGGATGATTATTTTGCTTCTGTAAAATTAAATCCAAAATAGGCGGTACACCGCCCTCTGTAATAAAATCTAGCCAACGATATAGATACGTGAGATTTAGCTAAAATCAAAATAGTCTAAACTTGCACACGTGAATGACACAAATAATTAAAAAACAAAAGTTTTATATATTGGGGAATTTAACATGGATAAAAATTTATAACAGGTACTTGATTGAAAACGTTTTGTAGGAAAAAAAGTAGTCGATAATTTTCTAATATATTCATACATAGAAAGTAATTAAATTAATCATCTTTTAATGTAGATGAAATTTCAGTCTGAGTTATAGATTTGACACTCAACGTTTTTTAAATAAGAATGGAATTTTCTTGCGCTCATCTTTATATCAAATTTCTCCAAAACATTAGTAATAATTAAAAAAAAGAAAGTCAAAATGTTGCGCATTTGCAATTAAAAGAGTATCTTAATCCAATTGAAAATATGCTGTTTATCTCAACTGAGAGTTTCTAACTTTCCGGAGATTGAGACTGCAAAACAAAAAGTAACATAAATGCATCTGTTGCTTTAAAATTTTGAACATGTACATTAACTTCTCGTACTACTTTAAACGAAAACTCTATCTTGCTTCTGCTGCTGCTTAAAAATCCAATTGAGTTCGTAAATTGAAGAAAACAAAGAAGTAGAGTTTGTTTGTTTCAGGAAGGGAACAACAAGCGACGTTACCATTTGCAAGATAGATAAGAAAGAAACATCTTCAAGAACAATTCCTTTTTTCTGTGATAAGGATGAAAAGTAAACCTAATTTGCTAGTTTTAGTCAAAAATTCTTTGTTTATTTTTTTGTTCAGTGTCCCTTATTACTTTGTACCATTTAAGCTTTACTTCAGTCATCAGAAGAAGACAGTTTTGTTTATGTATTATTTAAGTTTTTGAAAAGAAAACAGAAAGCGCGAGGAGAATAAAAACACATCTCCGAAAAAAGCTATTTTGCAGATTAAAATAAGCTTTAAAGAAAATTTTAACAGCAAATAATATTGGTATAATGATTTGTTTGACTTCCTGCCTGTGCTTAGATCTTGATTCTGTGAAGAGAGTCTTCCATTTTAGAACGTGCTTGTACAAGTATTAATGCATGAAACTTAATATATTTTGAAAATTTAATCATAGCAGTTTTATGAAAGAACTGAAGAAATATGATAGGATATCAATCGAAACAAAATTTTGTGTTTATTATACGATTTTGCTATGTTATTTCTAATAGCTGTTTCTAAATTTAGATATATGTGTGGACAACGGCCTTAAAATTGCAACCCACGGAACCCAACTGGATTAATTACATGGTATCGCAAGGAGAGGAATTTTTTAACATCTGAAATAATTAATCAAATACTAATTTTGCTTCTGCTGTTATTGTTACCTAAAATAGTATTCAGCAATAGATTATTTTTATGAGTAAAATTACGATGAAATATTTACAAGTAGGCTGCTTTCTAGAAATTTCTCAAATCATTCAAAATCCTTTCATATGATAGTAACAAGAAAAGAAAGTTATTATCAAATGTTTCAAATTTGAAATCTCCATTTATCGGCAAACAAATTTCTGAACACAATTCTTATAATTATATTTAATTAAGATAGGAAGGAAATTAGTATATGAATACCTATCTAAAACTACAAAATCTTGAGCTTCATTTATTTTCTAAATATTAATTTGATTAGAACTTACTTTTTTCATTTTCAACAATCGCAGTCATTTTAAATCAATGTAAATATATAGAGAGGATATTTTGGTGTGGTTTTATTTAATTATAGTAAAGCATTAGAGGGATATCTGCCTAACTAGAGAGATGCTTTCGTGGAGGACTTTTTAAGGGAACTGGCTCGTATTCACATTTTACATGGGACAAACCACGAAAACATACATGCAGCCAGCCCGTTCGTCAGGATTAGAATGCCTCTCCGAACTACCAGTGTTAAGAGACTTTCACCCTCGACTGCTTGTGGGCTAGAGAGAGGAAGAACAGGAATTATTAAACGTTGGCACAGAAAAACATGAAAACGGAACCCTTCAGAAAATTAGGCATAGTTTTCAGTCAAAGCCATCAACAAGTATTCTGGTGATTCAAGATTACTGAAACTTCAATAATGGGGTTCGAAACATTTTTTTTTTCTTTAAAGGGATTCGCGTGTAAATTGTTTGAATGACATAAAAAAAGGTAAAGATAAAAATCACTTTCAAAGCTAATGGAATTCAAAGATTCGAAAGAAAGAACATAAATACCGATTTTGATTTCCTTTTCCTTATAAAAATACACAGAAAATTGACACATTGTTAATGCTTTCTTTATTTTGCTCAAAATGGTAAGAGTTCTGAAAATACACATACTCCAAAAATTGGGTATGGGTTACAAAAGTCGATAGTTTTAAATCCGTTAATTTATATTAGATAATGATGCTACTTTGTGCTGTCTAATGAAATTAACGCAAGTAATGAAAACTGAAACTTGTCGATCAAGTGCTGTGGGGATTTTACAGGACATTTTGCACTTCTGCTACAACATGTTAACATAAATCATGTAACAGTAAAAGGTTATTAAAGAAGAGATCAAAAACTGTGCTCCAAGACCATAAATTTATGATATTCGAATATGTAGCATAGTGTCATTATTCAAACCATCACTGAGGTGATCACGATCATGGTTTAAATCATTGTCATGGTCATAATCATTATTCTAATAATGATTTATCATTATGTATGGTTTAAATAGTGATAAATGATCATTTTTAAATCATAGTCATGACCATGGTCATTAGAATCATAATAAACTATTATTATTATTAAATTATTATTAAATTACTATTAGTCATGATTTAAACCAATTTCTTACCCCGATAAAGGAAATAACATCTACCTTGGAAAACCCATGTAAGAATACAGTCACAGTGACAAAGAATATTCTAATTTAATTAATGGATTCCTTTAATGCATTGAATGTATTTCAGCCAAAATTAAACGACGGTAAGAACCACCACGCTTCTCTCATTTCAGCGTAACGCTACATAAATTCTTTATGTGATTAGAATGAGTTAAATGTAGTTATTCGAAAAATTTATTTTCAATACAAATTATTATCATATCTATAATTAATATTTTGTACTAAAGGTTGTCTTTTGTGATTTTAGCTTGCATAGGATTGCAATAATCTATATTCGGCAGGCAAAACTGACCTTAAGCCTCAAGATTATTTTATTTTATTTTATTTCGTCTTTAAATATAAAATTTTTTTAACCTAAACTCTTGCATACCAAAGAGTTTCTGAGTTGAAAACTAGCATTTTTCCTTTCTAAGCCGTTTTTAATAGTTACTCTTGCAATGTTAACCACTAGAACTATTAAATATCATCATGAAAACATCTAGTTTTTCTATAACAAATAATAAGGAACATACTATTGTTGTTTTTCATTTTTGTCATGTATAAAATTTTCATTAATTAGATTAGCAACTTTTCAAAAATTCGCTGTTTCAGAGTAATTCCTATCGACGAAAATGAAGAAAAAATAGTTACAGAACGTTTCAAAGAAATGCTTCTATTGGTGAAACTCTTCAGGAAGTGATTTCCTTGACATGACCGACGATGCTTAAGTTAACGATAAATCGAATTAAGAAAGTTTGAAGTATTTTTAATCAGATCATTATATCAGTTTTTTATAAATGTTTATATCGGTAACTTGAATACCCGAATGTGAGAAAAGCATTGCAGTATGTCAGTAGAAGCTCAAAACTCAATTCACGTATGACAAGAAGTGCCGGCTCAAGGTACCGTCAACACAGGCAGTTACTCTTACGTCCATAATGGCCAAAGTGAAAATAATAAATACAACTTTTTTTCAATCTGACTTTTTTAACACTTTTCTGTTCCAGTTCGCGTGTTATTCAGGTTCAGCTTCTAACACACTGAGCCATAGAATTTTGTCTTGTCGTTTTTTTCAGATGCCTACATATTGTTTTAAAAGGAGTACGCATATATAGATGGCAGCAGGGAATCAACGACCTAAAATTAGTGTTTTGGTATTTGTTTCTGAGATTGTTCTTGTGATTTTTGTTTTCTACATTGCATTATGATGTACTGTAGTGTTTTTATTTATTTTCTGTAGATAAGTTGATAGGTTAGATTTATGTTACTTTTCCATCTCCTAAAATTGGAAAGTACTACCAAAAAGTTTACTTGGCAATGGAAAATAATAAACGCAAGCAAGAAACATGGTATATCTATCAAATTCTTTTAGTCCGCTTCAGCCACGTATGTATATAAGGTAGTGAAACAATAGTCAAATAGTGAGAACAATGAAATCGAATATTGAGTATAGAATAGTATATACTATACTGAACTTACTATATTGAGTATAGTTGTAGAGACATTAGGTTATTTAGTAGCAGGAGACATGAAAAATATGCAATTCCTTCGCCGGGAATCGAACCACGGACCTCTGAAATACCAGCTCAGTGTGCTGACCATTACACCACGAAGGCACGCTAAGAATGTGGGAGATACACCTTATATAGTATAGTATGAACAAGAAAATACTGAGAACAATGAAACTCAATCTCTTCAGCCTCTTATGTATATGTATATATACATAAGATTATGTATATGTATATATACATATGTATATGTATATATACATAAGAGATATATATATGTATATATATATGTATATATACATATATATATAAATATATATATAAATTATATATATAAATATATATATATAAGATATAACAAAATGCGATGGTTACGCTAAATGATTGGCAATGATCAAAATTGACAAATTTTTCTGTTCTCCCAAATTGGATATCTTTCCTTGTTACATAACGCTGCTTATTAAAGAGAAACTTAAATTTAACCAGTAGCAGCGTAGCTGTACTCATGCTCCTACATAGTATAAATATTTCTTTGCGAGCAATTACGTCATTCCTTTTTCTAACTTCTACCCTGCATACATCTCTCCGCTGCTACACTTTCTTGTCTAAGATGACGTTGTACTTTTCTAACCCTTGTACATAAAAAGCATTGTTGCTAACTATGTTCTAGAACTCTCTTATCTATAAAGTAATGATTTGATATGTGAAAAAATAAAGATGGTGATTCTTAAAATTCAGTTTTGTTAGCTTCTTCTGTATGCCTTCACCTACAGCCATGACGACAACGCATTAAAGTTTCTTCGACTGCTGGAAATTAAAAGTACCGGGTTTCTTTCTATGCTGTAAAATATCATATATACATATAAATGTGTATCTAGATATGTTATCTAAAGATGGTCAGATCAAACCAACTAAAAATACTAGGAAAATAACAGCTGATTACATGAATTAAAAGGTGAAGATCATAACTGTTAATGCGGATAAGGCACTGTGAAAATATTGATCTTATTGATTTAAGCACTTGTCTAAACTAGATGTAACCAAAATTTACTTTTTAGAGATGCAAAGCTGTCATTAGAAGCCTTTAATTTCACAAACACCAATAGTTTGCAAGATGTCATGCCAAATGTTTAGGTTGCATTAAGAATAATACCTACTATACATATTATTACCGCCGCTGGCAAGAAAACTTTTAGTAAGGGTCGGCTCTGATGAGAGTTCTATGTAGACAGTCAAATATTTGGTTCTTCTGCCGATATGCTACCTAACACACATTACAGCTGACACAGAAGATCACAATTATACTTGGCACAAAGAATCATATAATAAGTAATACATATCTCGAAAAAGCAAATTTCAGTAGAAAAATAGGGAAGCTGATGTGTCAGTGGAACAATACCTGTCTTCTTTTTGATAACATAAAGGGTGTTCCAAAATTCACACGAAGTAATTTTAACAGAAGACACAAGTTCATAATTAAAAATTGTATGATTTTTGTTTTTTCTTAAAGTATACAGTATAGCATTATGTACGGAATAACGTATCAGGTAAATTGGTAAATTGGCTCCAGGGCTTTGTTGGCACCTGCGCACTCTTTTATTAAAATTTTCCATGACCGTTTTGTATAAATGTGGACGAATTCCACTGACACAGCGCTCAATTTCGTCCTCCAAGGCATGTGTGGTAGCAGGCTTGTTGGCTCAAACATCAGACTTCCACAATCCCCAAAGAGAAACCTCCAGCGGCGTTAAATCGCATGACATGTTCAGCAAAATGAGAAATTAGTCAACTTTTAGAAGATCTATAAAATTATCGAAAAAGTAAACTTACCCTTTTGTCTTCTTGTGGTGGGCGACTTCAAGCATCTAAAACTGGGAAGTAATCCAGTTTAAAGTTGTATTAATCTGTTGGAGTTTTTAATACTTAAGAGTTTATGTTTATGTTTTAAGTTCAATATCAAATGAAAGTCAATATTTGGATAATCAATTCTAAATCACATGAATATGTAAAGTTTGTGACAACATGATAAACACAATATATACTGTAAAACTAGTGTTCAAATCAATAGTAAATAGTGGTATAGTTTTTTAGCTCCAACAGAATAATTAATTTAATGCGTTGTGTATTAACTATAGGGTCCAGTGTACCAAATTTAAAAGTGAAAACATTACAAGAAAGTTAAAATTGAATATGGAATTTATTAAGATATTACTGAATTAATACAGAATTTTACATTGGTGGCGGTGGTGAGTATTAACAAAAATTTCTCATACCGTTCCAACAGGGAAGTTAACATAGTAGATACATTGTAGGCTCAGACATCCGACAAGCGAACTTCGGCCACGTCACAGCGCAGCCACATTTTTGCTAAAAAGAAAAGAATGAAAATTAGAAAACTGAATAGGAAAAGGTAGCCTCGGAGCCTTCCGCCCCTTCTATGTGGGATTCGACCTCATTCCATCGCCCAACCTTGGTGGTTTCTCTCCTCCATTTCCTTCATACATCGTTCTATGAACGCAGACAGCTACTCTTCAGATAGTATTTTTTTTCGTGTCTCGCTCTCCGCTCCGTCTCTTTCCGTCTCTGCTGCCCTCGTCGCTAGCTCCCAAGCTTTTTACTCCATTCGCGAAAACTGCTCGAATGGCGATTTTAGATGGTAGGAAAACCGCCAACAGCCCGGCAACCCCAGGGGAAAACACGCAGGAAGGTGAAACCAATGTACTATGAACTCCAGAAATTGGCGAATGATCGCTGATACACCAAGGTCACTCAACTCTAGCCTCGTCGAGGGGTCCCACTCCAGCATAGAAAAAGCCTGCGAGTAAGCAAAACACCCCGTCCCCTTGACCTTGCTGCAGGGTTAGTAGTGTTGGATCTAGCCTCTTCCGCAGGGTGCAAAACGTTACAATGATGACAGATGCTTCACAGACTACCGTCTGGCGGGTGAAGAAATCGAAAACAAGCTAATAAATTATTTGGAAAGGCAACGGAAAAGTTTTTGAGGAATAGGTATTAATTGTTGATTTTACACACAAATTAACTTCAATGCTGATAAGTACTTAAATAAAAATATAATAATTACATAGATAATTTTCTTGGGTTTATTACAACACCAAACACGACCACCATAGTAAGGAAATAAAAATTACTTCAGTTAAAATACAATAATCAAGTATGAAAAACTTTTTTATGTTCTCCACAACACCAAAACGACCACCATAGTCAGAAAATATGGATCCCAAATTTAGCAGAAAAGGGGGCACATTAAAACTTTAATTAAACTTTAAACACCAACTTGTGTAAACAAAACTTTAAAAAGATTGACCTTAAGGGTCAACTTATCAAGAGATTAACATTAACAACCAAGGTTAAGAAAAAAAATTAACTAAACAGAAATTTAAATAGTTAACCAACCAAAAGAAAAGAAGAAAAATTTATTACTCAAGCAACTTAAAATCAGCGTTAACCAAAACTGTCAAGAGAACAAATTAATTGACTACAATTACTTTTCAACAAGCCAAAGAAACTTAAGTTCAACTACAAAAAAATAAAAACAAATTAATCTTTAAGTCTGAAGCAAAATAAGTTAAATCATTACCTTTAAAACAATTTAAATCACAACTGAAATAAGTAATACATAACAAATCCATTCGAAAAAATGGTAGGCGTTCTTTCACAACACAAGCTTACTTCATTAGCAGTTACAACACAGCTTAAATGACAGAAATATATAGCATTATTAAAGTATTAAAGTAACATGTAAGCAGCAAGTAAATATGGCTGCTTTCTTTCGTTTGAGCCACGTAAGCAGCATGGCTGCTTTTCCTCCGTTCTCGTTCTTACTACTCTCTTAAATGTCTCTAGTCAGTTCATGAAGTTCACTTCACTTTGCTTCAGTTCGTGCTCAGCAGCGACAACAACCAGAAAAATGACGCATACGAATTATTTCTCAGCCTGTATTCCATGTGCCACTGTCGTGTTGAAACCACATGTCTTCGAGATCCATATCTTGCAATTTAGGTACAAAATAACTGGCTTCTCATGTCTTAATAGCGAACACTATTAACTGTTATTGCTTGACCAACCGCGCTTTCGAAGAAGAATGATCTGATGATGCCTCCAGCCCAAATTCGCACCAAACAGTGATGCGCTGTGGATGTATTTGTTTCTCAATAATTAAGCGGGAATTTTCTGAAACCCAAATGCGACAATTGTTTCGATTAACAAAGCCATCAAGTTGAAAAAGAGGCTCTTCGCTGAAGATGATTTTATACCAAAAATCAGCATTCACTTGCTATTGTTATATTATCCATTCAAAGAACTCTTTTCGTTGTGTGAAGTAGTGTATTAGATTTAAAGTACATAAGCAGACGTAAATGTATGTGTGCAGTGCAATAATAGTGTTCTGAACGTAAAAGTGTCATAAATGTAAAGCAAGTGCGTGTTTTTTTTTTTTTTAATTAAGGATAGTGTTTTGAAATGTTGTAGTGTGTAATGTAATGCATATAAGCAGTTAGAAATGTAAGTGTGTACTTATGTAAACAGATTGAAACGCAATAATTAATGCAGTGATTAACTGAAGCAGTATATTAGACATAATGTACATAAACAGACGTAATTGTAAGTGTGTACTGCAATAATAGTGTCATATACTTAAAAGTGCTCTAATTGTAAGTAAACAAGTAGATGTAAAAGCAAGAGTGTTTCAAAAATTTAATGATATTGTTTTAAAAAGCTGTAATGTGTATTCTAATGCATATATGCAGTAGTAAATGTAAGTGTATATTGCAATAACTGTGTTCTAAACGTAATAGTGTTTTAAATGTTAAGCATGTAATGCCAAGTGTAGTAATATCTTAAGCAAATAATGTCAATGCAGTTGTAATATGATTCACAGAATGTATCTAAATGCCCTTGTTTGGCCCTGTAAAACCATTATTTGTTGGTTGTGTGACACCACGCTATGACCAATTCTAGATATAGGTGGACGTGGCGCTATACCAATTAACCTCAATGGTAGAGGCATGGTGCCCACGTCCTCCGTCGCATATCGCATATCGGAATAAACTTCAGTTCTTGAGTCAATTAAACTCTGTAAGCATGAAAATGAAAATCTTTTGTGAGAATACGTTGTAGAGAGATTCTTGCAACGTTAAGTTCTTGACCATGGTGCCGAATTTATGTCCCTGGATTCTCAGCAACACTCTTGTATTCTGCTTCGATGTTTTGTATTGAAGGATCTGTTGAAGGAAGTCCAGAGCGCTTAAGATCACTAACTGATCTAGTCTCAATACATTTTGAATTAATTTTGTCACAACTCATGAAGTTAAATCACTAGAATCATCATATT
>KK121397.1:63319-85670 GCA_000611955.2 Stegodyphus mimosarum | reverse complement strand
AGATGTAGTTGGCAAACCTTCATTATTTTTAAAATATTGCTCAACAATGAAAACGAGTTTTTCTTTCATGTAGCGCTGCATTTTTAATAGCACTGAACTGTCAGCTAACACGCTGTCTTTTGTTTTTCGTTGGCAACACTTTTATCGCTCATGACACAATTGTTGACACAATTGTTGCTATTCATGACACAATTGTTGCTCAAAGGCGCAAATTCAAATCTTGCGTGAAATCATGGACATTCTTTAGCATGCAATTAAGTCAAATTGTATAACGACTGGTATTCTAGAAGAAATACAAAATTCAAAAAGAGTACAAGATGTTATAAAATCCCTAATAAGAATTAATGGATCGGATCATTGGAAACTGATAGATGTTATGATGGTGTGACAAAGTGAATATTCTTTTGCATCAAAAGATGTTGTGTTTATGGGATATTATGGTGTATGTATTTGATGTATCGTAAAATTTCTTTCGGGAATGTATAGCTTTTGCATGTTTCTAAATGCTCTAACATATCGAATTGTCGGCTTGAAAAATCTTTCACAATTAAATTTGGCATACAATCATTGGCCTATTCTTTAAGCCTTTTTTAGGTTGCTTGTAGATACAGCATTTCCACATAATTTTCTGAAGATATCTGTGCGAAAATCTACTTTTACGTACAATTTCGGGTTAAGGTGTTAAATTAAAAGTCCTATATTACCAACAGCCGCAAGGACTGCTTTCAAAAATTACTTTTGAATTGAGTATAAAATCATAATTTTCGGCTACGTTGAAATCTGGATGATAACGGTTGTACGTTTCAGTGGTTTACCTGAAGTGGCCTTTGAAAACATGTGTATCAGCAGAATGTTGATTTGGTTCATTATCTAAACACAGCAACGAAATATTTTTCAATTTCCGAAATTTTTATTCCAATTTTAACTCTTTTTCTGCTTCCAAATCTTTTGAACATCTAGAGTAAAACTTTTTGTCGAAATAATTCAAAAATGTGCAAAATTTTCGCGATTCCTAATGCTTATTGTGCAGAGGCTACCACTTGTTTTGAACGAAAACATCAGAGAAGCTCTTGCCTGAGTTCGAAATAAGGATCTTTCATATGGAAGACTAGCCATGCTATCTGCTTACAATACAAAATCACATCCAGGAAGATGCTTACAAATTAAGCGGCTTTTAGTCGAGATTACGACTCTAGCATACCATGACGTTGCAGCTAACGTAGCAGTCAAGGATCTTTTGCAACGAAATCTTACTTGACACTCGAGGCTGCTGAAAAGTTTTCGCTTTGCAAATTAAACACTTGTCCAGTTGTCCAGTCTCTTAGATGCCCTGTCTTCGTTTCTATTAAGACGAGGAATATAAGCTACTTGTATTTTTTTTCTTTGAAGTCCCATTACGTTCCTTCTTAATTTCAAATCCTTAGTCATCCATCTTCTAATTACCCCTCTGAGGGTTTTTGTCTCATGAGTTTGGTCTAGTTTTTGCAACCTAAGATTTCTCTCGCCCGAAACGTTCTGGTCTTTAAAGAGTATATCAAAACTGTTGTGTTTTTTAATACTCTCGCCATTTATCAAAGTACAATGCATAACAGTTGTCAATGTTTACTTGCTGAATTACTGGAACTTTAAACAAGATTATTGCGACCGTTTTATGGTTGTCTAAACATTTTTCTTCATTTAGTCCAGCAGTTTAAAAAATAATTTCCCTAATTTAGGAATAATAAGAGAAGGTTTTGATTTATAAATTTTTTGAAGTTTCGAAGCTTTTGAATGAGTTATTTTTTAATGCCGTTTTCATCTCGAGCAAATTCCGTGTTGCTGAGAGATAAACAGATAACCGCATTATAACAAATAAGTTCGAAGAATAATAAGTGATGTAGATTATACTAGCTTCTCAAACATATTTCTAAAAGCAATGCGAAAGATTTGTAGAAACTACAATACGTGATCATGGGAAATAAACTGCATCTTGGCCAGGATTGGAACAGTGTTTGTTTTAGTTCCTGACTGCTTATGAACACGAGAGCATGAATTAAGTTAAAAATCTAAAAACAGGAAATGAAATAATTCCTTTTGAGTTAAAATCTTTCGGCATTACTCTAAATTATCTGACAATGCTAATTGTCATATTCCCAAACAATTAAGTTTATTTTGAATGTGTGGAAATTCAGACGCACTTTTTTCTTCCTTGTAGGAAGGAAAGGAAGCATTGTAATCGCGAAAAATTTCGGGTATCATATTTCAACGAAAATATCCATTTTGACCAGCCTCGAATCCATCTCAACGATGTTTTTCAGGCCATCTGTACGTATGGACGGAATAAAGGCTTCTTTTTTCCCAAACGGATTGTAAAATGGAGTTAAAATCGATTCAGAAGTGATCTTTTTCTTGACGTCTTCCCGTATGCACGTACATACGTATGTAGGTATGTATCTTTCATATCTCAAAAACGATCAACCATAGAACATTGAAATTTTGTATATGTCACTGCTATGACAAGTAGCTCTTCAGCTTTTTTTTATTCTTATATCTAGGTAAATAGTACATGTTTTGTTTTAAAAGTGATTGAATTATGTTCCGGTTAAGATTTTTATGCATTTAGTTAATTATGTAGGTAAATTGTATATTTTTTATTAAAAAAGTGATTGAATTGTGTTCCGGTTAAGGTTTTTGTGCGTTTAGTTAATCTGCATGCAATAGTTGCAGAATCATCAAGAATTTAAAAGCTTAAGTGGCTAAGCCTAACAAGACCGCCATTTGTTTACAGTTTTAATATCTTAGTAGAATAGGGAATTAAGTCTATTGGTGCACCAACTTCAGTGACCTTTTGCTTAGAGTGACCAAAAGTTGTTAAGTTTTAAAATTTGCACTGAAAAGTTTGCCTTTCAGCTCACTAGCTGAATTGCTTATTTTGGCGCGGAAGCTTTAATTTTAATTGCAAAACTTGTTTTTTAACCTATTTTAACTATGTTTGGTATTTTAAGTTTTACTGTATTTTACGATTTTTAATGAAGATCAAGTTTTTATGTATTTTTGTCTTACCACGAAGTGAGAACTTTAACGATTGAAATAGAAATATATCTCTAACGAAATTCGAGGAAAAAAACTTAAATGAAGTGCAGCAAAGAATGTGTATAATTTAATAGGCCGTACACAGAAGTCATGTGGTGTCCACATTAGATATTTTTGTTATTTGTCACACTATAATTAGCTATGTCATAATTTGTTAGCTTTTGAGGTCATGGTATGGAAAGATGTTAACAAATAAGAATCATTGATGCGATTTTAATACTGCTTTTAAGATTTGATGATTATAATTGAAGCAATAATACTATATGAATATTAGCATTTATATGCATATTTTCTAAATTTTTCAATCTAAATTAAACATATTGTATTTATCTGACTGAAGAAGAAAATCGTAAACGGCATATATCTTTAAATTTTTAAAATTTCATATACACTTAAGGAGTATATTTTCATATTTAATTATCCTTCATGACACAATTGTTACATGTTTCGAATATTAAACATTCTACAAATGTGAACAAAAAACATTTTGAAAACGACAATTTTTTTTTTGTCATTAACGTCTTGTAAAAAATCACCCTTTGACATGAAAATAAAAATCCGAAAGGTCAGAGATTGAAAAATGTATGTTATCAACGTTTTAGCTTATATTTTTATGGTACTTGTATTTGTTTTTACGAAGAATAAACAAAAAATAAATCACTTTAGTAAACTTGACATCAGAAGAAAATGTTCACTACGTTGGAATCATTTTCAGAAAAAACTCTAAGAGTATTTGATGAATGAGAACAAGAGAGAATTGAAAGCACAGATCATCTGCTCGGGAAACAAAGAATTCTGCAAAAAATCAGATGCTGATAAGAAAGAACATGTATAAAAGAACAATTACTATTTTTTATATGTATTTTCTTTTCGTGCAATTTACATTGTGGCACTTGAAGACCCAAAGTGGCAGGGAAATCCTTAATGACTCCTTTTTTTATATTTAAACGCATTTTTCTTTATGGGTTGAGAATTAGGTTCAAAGAAAGCACAAAACACCTGTACTTGCTTTCTTTAGTAAGCATTCTTATTTTTACTTAGAAATATGAAATACAGAAGCACCATAATTTATCATACATCTTGGCATTAAATTAATGTACATTTTATTATTACTAATATATATTTGTGTGTTTAATATTTCCTGTACTTATACATGCATAATAATTTTATTTAGAAATAAGAAACACAGAAGTACCACAGTTGATCACGTATTATGGCAATATATTAATATACATTTTGTTACTATTTTTAGTACATTTTGCATTGTATAAACTCTTTTTTTCCATGTATTTAATCTGTCTTGTACATAAAAGTGTATAATGATTAACATTTCTACCTTCAATTTTTGTTTCTCTAAATTATTATCTTATGTAACTTTATAGAGCGTGTCTTTCTTTTGGAGCATACACTGGCATCAAACACTTAACAGATGTTAAGCCAAGTATCGCTGTGTCTGAAATGAGCTTGAGTCTTGAAAAGTTTTAAAACGAAACTTTTAATTTAAATTAGAACCTGAACACAAAAGGCACGATTTATGCACACACAATCAGCCACATTTGTGGTGACGCAACTCAAAGTATAACATTTTAAATGACAGTAACTATAACGCGAAGTCAAATAATTACAATCTGGTTAGAGCTAGCAAAACTAAGTAACGTGACTTCGAAAGGCAGAAACATGCTCTGTTTTGCAATCCAAAAACCTCAGCTTAAAATTTATAATCAAGAAATGGAGAGGAGAAGTTATAGTAAATGCTGAAATTATGAATAATTGGTTAATGCAAATTAATCATAATAATAAAATAATAGAAATAATAAATAATAAAAATAATAAATCTACAATTGTATATATTTGTTTCACAATTGCAGTGCTTAATGATCTCGGCATCTTTAAAGACAGACGCTTCTTATTCATTCTAACAGCTGACAGCAGTATTGGATTGGTTTGCTTTATGTGAATCATATTAAAGCACACGAAGCATATCTGCCTAAGGAGTAGAGTGCCTTCGTTAAGGAAATTTTCAAGAAAATTGGCTCCTATATCCCTTTCACCAGGTAAAATATAACGAGAATTCCCACACACCAGCCTCTTCACTGAGTCGAACTACAGTGCTTTAAGATCTCATTTTGGTCCCTGATGAGCCTAAAAACTGCTTTGGAAGGGAACTGCAAGGTATTTTTAAAATCTGATGTGGACACCACATGAGTTGCACGGCTTATTAAATTATACACACTATTTTGCTGCAATATATTACTTCGAATTATTCTAGCATAATTAGCCAATCGGTCAAGGCAAGTTAAAAATGACATCCAAAATTTTAGATTTCAAAATTAGATATCGCGGTCAATTTTTCTCGTTGGGAGTCAAACTTCTTGCGTCTTTAATTTTTTAAAACGAGTATTAAAACTATACATATATGACCGCATATATGTATAGGAACTAGGAGATCGCATTAAAAGTCAAAACACTTCTCTAATTGGATACGATCAACGATTGCGAAAATAAAGATTGGGTAACATAATTCACAAGTGCACATCAGTATCACCACTGAGGGATTGGTTTCAAAAATTGACCAATGAGCTTCTATTGCTGGTATGGCACTGAATCTTTGAAACTGTGCATATGAACATACACTGCTCGACATTGAAAATGCAACACCAAGAAGGAGCGCTCAAAAATTTATGCAAATTTTAGAGTAGACGCACGTCACTGAGTTATGCGAATGATGTGAAATGCGCAGCTCTACGATGCACGTGAAGTAAGATACAAGGGAAGGAACGTGCAGAATGGGGAATATTCGTGTCTTTATTTCTGCCAGACGAATTACCGAAGAAAGTTGGTTTTTGTCCCGGAGGATGCGTGTTGTGATGATCTGGAGGAGAGAATGCCAGGCCGCCGTCAACGAAAGCACTTCCAGCAGATAGACGATTTTACGAGGGGTATGGTGATCGGACTGAGAAGGGCGGGTTGGTCCTTACGTCAAATTGCAGCTGATACTCACATGGATGCGATCACGGTGCATCGGCTATGGCGAACATGGTTGGAACAAGGAAATGTGGGAAAAAGGAGGGGTGCAGATGCAGCCAGAGTGACGTCAGCACGCGTGGAACGTGCAGAATGGGCAATATTCGTGTCGTTATTTCTGCCAGACGAATTATCGAAGGAAGTTGTTTTTTGTCTCGGAGGATACATGTAATGGGAGAGAATGCTAGGCCGCCGTCAACGAAGGCACTTCCAGCAGATTGACGAGGGTTACGAGGGTTATGGTTATCGGACTGAGAAGAGCGGGTTCGTCCTTACGCCAAATCGCACCTGATACCCACATGGATGTGAGCACGGTGCATCGGCTATGGCGAACATCGTTGGAACAAGGGAGTGTGGGAAGAAGGAGGGGTGCGGGTGCAGGTGCAGCGAGAGTGATGTCAGCACGCGTGGATCGACGCATCCGCCGACAAGCTGTGACGGTCCCACAAGTCACTTGTACCGCGATTCTGCAGCATGTGCAAGATACCCTGGATGTTCCTGTGTCGACCAGAACCATTTCCCGTCGATTGGTTGAACGTGGTCTGCACTCATGGCGTCCGTTAAGAAGACTGCTATTGACCCCACAGCATAGACGCCAACGTTTAGAATGGTGCTCGACTGGAACGATGTGGATGACAGAATGGCAAAACGTCGTGTTCTCAGATGAGTCACGCTTCGTTTTATCCAGTGACAGTCGCCGCATACGTGTGTGGCGTCGACGTGGAGACAGATCTAATCCGGCAGTAACTGTGGAACACCACACCGCGCGGCAACGTGTCATAATGGTTTGGGGCGCTATTGCCTACGATTTCAGGTCACCTCTAGTTCGTATTCAGGGCACTATGACGGCCCAACGATACTTGGATAATGTACTGCGGCCGGTGGCAATCCCCTACCTTCATGAGCTGCCTAATGCAATTTTTCAGTAGGATAACGCCCGACTACATAGTGCTCGCATCTGCCAACATGCTCTGCAAGGTATACCTGTCCCTGGTATAAGGTCCCTGGCCACCGTAGTCTCCTGACCTGTCACCAATCGAACATGTGTGGGATGGGATTTGACGCCGTTTGCAGACTCTGCCCCTGCCTCGTTCAGAAGACGAACTGTGGCAAATGGTTGAAAGGGAATGGAAAGCCATCCCTCAGGACACTATCCGCACTCTTACTGACTTTATGCTTAGACGTGTTTCTTCGTGCATCACTGTCCACGGTGGTCCTACATCCTACTGAGCCGACGCCGTTCTCGCTCTGTATTCTGACTATCATTTTGAAATAAAGATCACTTATTGCTGCTTGCTGTATCTGTCTTTTTTCCAAATTTCATCACTTTTTGACCAGTCCTTCTTGGTGATGCATTTTCAATGTCGAGCAGTGTATGTTGCTGTTTACGTTTTATTTTGCATATGTTTCGGAAGTATAAATGTATGGCGTATAAATGCTGCTATCAGTTTAGTAGAAAATCTCGTAGTGCTTTCGTTTTATATATTTTTAATATTCAACATTTCACTTTCGCGAAATTTATCAAACATTGATATTTGGATTAATGTTAGTGGTATATTATCGCTCTTTATAACGAGAAAATGACTCAAGCTACAATTAGCCTTGGATATTATGCATTTACTAAATATCTGTGGTTAAATAGAATTCATGTGTATAATGTTTATCGAGCTGATATTAACTGGAAGGGATGCAATGAATCTAGTATTTTCTTTTCTCAATGTTTGCATGCCTTTAGTTTTGAAGATGTATGATTCAAAATATATATTGTGAATGATCTGATTATATCTATTGTTAGCATTGAAAATCATGTATAGAAAAGTTAAATACATTCGTTGCGGACATCATAAATTCATTCAGTTTGTAATAAAACTGTGAATTGTCTATTGTTATAGAATATCGTTTTCATACAGATTGCAAAAAATAATGCTATGACTTCTAGTATTTACATAAATAATTATGTTTATATTTGATCTAACTTTGCACTGAAATTTTTTACAAGAAATCCATGACGCTTTAATTATTTCGTATGAGAAATTGCATGGCAAAACATTTTCAACCATCTTGCTTAATGCGCGGCGAAAATCGTGTGAAATAACAGAAATATTACTGGAAGCCCTTTGATCCATTCTAGAGGTCATTCCTTCCATGGCGATACCGATGTGTATTTACGAAATATGCAGGAGGCCGGGTATGGATTTATAAGCAGGGTAAGGGGAGTGGTATATACACTTTTAGTTCTGCCAATTGCAATAAAAAACGGAGGTCCCCAATAAGATGTTAAATTAGTCCAAGTAGTCACATGTATAAAATTTCAACGTTATACCGCTACTTATTTTTGAGTTATGCGAGATACATACGTACCTATAGGCGTCTCAATAAACTCCATTTTGAATCCATTTTACAATTCGATTTTAAATAAACATTCCTTTATTATGCTCATATGTACAGATGCCTAGCAAATAAACAGTCAAAATATCTTCGAAAACGGTTAAAATGTATATTTTCATTGGTATACGATACCCAAAATTTTTCCCGATTCCAAGACTTGCTTTACTTCGTACAATAAAGTAAAAAAGGGTGTGAGAAGTCGCAAGATAAAGTAAAAAAGAGCGTGACAAGTCGCATAGATATTCCTTGTCTGGTTTGCTCCAGGGGGACTGGACTTCGAATGCAATCGTGCACTTTCATACCAGAGGAGATATCCTGTTACAACAAAGTCCTATTGTTAATTATTTTGCTTTCACCCCCCAAGATTACCCCAAATGTTTCGAGAGAAATTTTCGGTAGGGTAGAAAGGTGGTTACCTTTTGTCGCTTACCAGAGAAGATATTCCCCCTTTCCAGCGGATTCAGGAGAGGATTAACGGCACCGTAAAAATGTGTCAAGTTTTTGGAGCGAGAGGCGAAGGTGGTTTTCAGGAGCGTATCGGCTGTTTGGACCTTCTTACTGAGGCTATGGGAATTTTGACTTGTCGGGTGTGCTATTGACCTAGCACATTAGTGTAGCAGTTACTCAAACTACTGAGTGTATTTAAGTCCTAAATTGGTATTAATCGCGCTTGTTTAAAATTCATGTTGTTATTTATAACTTGAGTTGGATGTTCATTTCAACCCTGCGTTACATCAGGGGCTTTGGTTAGCAGGTTCGGCCTCCACACAGCAAGGGTGATTTAAAGTTTAGTATAAGCAGACGTACAATTTTAGAGTATTTATTTTTAAATTATAATAGCATTTAAAACTTAGATATTTAAAAGTAAGTGGTTCGGAACTTTAGTATGTCAATTATTTTAAATTCCTCTAAAATTTTATTTCCGTAACCGTATACTGTAGCTTGATATATTCACGAGCGTTTTGCACAACCCATTCCTAACTATATGGAAATCGTAGAATAGCTGTTGCACCGTTTTTCCTATTCATGTTACAACTGGAATAGTATATTGCCTGAACTGGCAATGGAACACAGTTCAGTCTTTAGGAGTTTACTAAAATTGCAGTAAAGACTTTTGTGTATTAGTAAAAATCCACTTAAAATTGCCCAGTCAGAGAAAAATCATGACTTTTTTGAAATATTCGTTTGATTTGTAATAAAATTATAACTCTTGTCCGTCAGTTCAAAACAGTATTTATGTACGGTTAATTGTTCGTTTCGAATGTAACAAGGAAATAATCTTTGAGTAAAATAGAAGCATTTTACGAATGAATGAGGTGCTGTGCAACAAATTGCAGACTCAATGTACGCATGTAAATTTTGTAAATGATTAAAATTTCTACTAGTCACATGCGCAATAGATATATGCAAACTATTAGTATGGGAAACGATAACTCACTACATCAAAATGTGTAATTTTGCTGATATAATGCCTAGACAGCAACTTTAAAAAGTGATCGTACGCACTTTTGTCAAACGTGTATGTGTCTGATATGATTCATCTTAGGATATCATATCGCTATTAGTCTTTGTTCAGTATTGCTAAAGAAACGCAACATCATACAGTAACCGTCACTTGCTTTGGAGACAATGATATCAGGAAAGAAATATGCAGCGTCGTATGGATCCAGAATTTTGAGACGGATTATTAGAAATCATTGCGTCAGATGTTATAATATGATGCGCCCACACTCCACAATAGATTATCTTTCGTGAAGTGAAAATTGATTTTGGAATGCAGTCTATTTGTTTATTAATTTATCAGGACTTAGCGTTCTGTGTGTATTCTTTGAGAACATGGTAAATTCTGTGATAGGTTCTTATCCTTACGTTCTAAGTCCTGAACTGGAACAGGGAGCGGAAGGTACGCTATGTTCTGATGTAACTGCTGGGCTGGAGAATAACTGCACGTGAAGGGATTTGAAATCCTCTTTTATTCACTCATTATTAAATACAAACCTCCCAATTCGGGAGAGATACAGAACGTAACAGACCACACTTTGGTCGAACTTAACAATCAAATAAATTTAAATAAATTAAAATAGAACTTAAATTAAACTTTGCTTCGCAGAGCAATTCGCGGAAGTTGGCCTCTATCTAAAAGGGTGCGTAGCAAGGTATACTAAATACTACCGCACTTTAATTTATTTTACAATGCAATCACGTAGTAAGCACTATGGCTTATAAATTTAAACTGCTAGCTGGTCAGGCGAACGTTGAGCAGCGTGACCGTGATCTGAGGCAAAGCTCTCACACACCGAGAGGTTTCTACCTCTGGCTTAAATAGTGCTTGGCTGAACTTCAAAAATTAGCATAAGCTAAAAACGCGCGCTTCTTCTGACAGGAAGTTGAAGCAGAGAGGAGATAGAAAAGATTTAAATTAAAATAAACTTGGTTAGTTTAACTAAAACCTTACATACTTCCCGCCAGAATTGCGATAGTTAAACTACTTTGGTCCAAACGGACCATGTTGAAAACTAGCAATTCTAAATAGTCGAAAATTTCACTGTTCTAAACTTAGGCCAACTCTTACAAGGCAATATATGTTTGTGTAAAATACAGACGAAATTTTCTGGAACAACAATCTTCAACATTTTTTTTTTCAAGTCTTATTCTTCAAACAGTCTTACTCCTTCCAGCAAAATCTGGAAGGAAAACAACTTTAGTATGACATAATAACAGAATAATTCTAAGTGGTACAAATCCTTTTTTTTTTTTTCTGTGTAATTTTGCACACACACATTATCATTCAAGCACAATTAAATTCTTCCCCCGTATGCTCTCTCACCGGTGTTGGATGTAAAGCAAACCGCCATTGCGGGTTTTTATGTGTTCGGGGGTGTTCAACTCTTCCACCTACAATCGACTAACATTAGTTAGAACTTGACATACGAGACCTGAAAAAAACGCCCTATAACCAGCTAATCCTAAGGTTCTCACTAGCTTTATGTCTAACACTTTAAGTGTATTTGGTGGAGAGCCTAATTAACACTTGCATTCTAAAATAGTGAATCTTTAACTTTTCATGCATACAAATTCGCAGTTTGCACACAACATTCACATTAATATTGCACTTAACGTGCATTGCTAGCATAATATTATTTGTTACATTTCATAACACATTAACAATTTCACAGCAATCCTGAAATGCAAATAGAAGTTAAATTTCTAAGCTTACAGAAATATAGGTTAAATTTCTAAGCTTACAGCAAGTGCTTCCTATTCCTTTCTCAAGGTACTTTCTTGAAATATCAAATTACATTGAATTAATAGTCTACAGACTAAATCGTGTTTTTCAATTTTCCGAATTTTCATTCTAGACATTTTACAAGTCTTTAGACAAAGCGTCGTACAAAATCATTTAGTTAACATATTCTTTTCAGCAATTCATTGCTTTTACAGAATTAATCTATTTACAAAATTAAGTAATTTTAAATCTTTAAGAATTACAATTTCTTTTAACAAAACATTTTACTTTCCATATGAGAACTTATCGCTCACTTGGCGTAAAAGTCAACCTCGCTTGAGGTAAAATCAGTCCTGCAACTTGCAGTATACTCAAAAATTAACTAAACTTTTGAATACGAAATTGTACTTATCTTATTATGATCGTCCATCCTTTTCTTGGCCCAATCTTTAAAACTTGAGTAAGTTGTGGCCTGGTTCAGTTTCCTCGTTTTTCGTTGTTCTTTCGGAGCCTGCTCGTCTCTTTTTCTTTTGAAATTCCGTCGTTGTATCCTCGGCAATTTCCTTTGTAGAGGAGGTTGCTCCGCTGGACGTTTGGTGGACTGGGCCCTTCTCTCCTGGGCCCTTGCTCGTTGCTTGTCCTGGTTCCTGCTGTATTCGGGAAGTTGATTCTCAGGCTGCAATCGACGTTTCTTGCTTCTCAGGCACCTGTCCGATGATTCCACAGTTCTTTTGGATACATTGGGCTTCCCTTGCCCATTCTGCTTTCTTCTCTTGGTGCGCTCGTAATTCCGTTCGTAGATTTGTTCACCTGCATCGTGAGACTTTCTTTTGAAACCACCTTTTTGGTTCTTATTTCTTTGTTGGGGGGGAGCTTTCTTCTTCTGACATTTCGATGCCGTTGTAGCTGGTTCCTGCTGTTTTTGCTGACGTATATCTTCCTGGCTAGTCGATTGCCTCGGATCCTGAAACGAATCTTTAAATACAGCCATTTTGCTGCGATTATAGAACGGTTTTATTTGGTCCACATTCGCTTTGAGCGTTTGACCATCATTTCTTTTTAATATAACCACTGCCCCCGTAATTTGTTCAATTGTGAACGGGCCTTCAAAACGCGGAAAAAATTTCCCCACCTTTTCCTCTGGGGCATTTGACAAGTTGTGTTTAATCTTCAACACTTCATCTCCCACATTGTACTTGACCTCTCTTCTTTTTAGGTCATAGTACAATTTCTGTTTTCTTTGGGCCATTTCTATATTTTCCGTCGCTTCCCGTATTAACTTTTGTATATCACTCATTTTAAATTCTTCTGCCCTTTCCTGTACAAAGAACAGTTTATCTAGGGGGGTCAAGATCTTTCTTCCTAAGAAGAGTTCAGCGGGTGTTTTTTGTGTAGTATCGTGTTTGGCGGTCCTAAGGGCAAATGCAAATTCATTTATATGGCTATCCCAGGTAGAGTGATAGTTTTTCACATAACTACGAATTATTTTCACTACATTTCTATTCACCCGTTCCGCTATGTTTGACTGCGGACGATACGGGACCATCTTTAGATGACGTATGCCCAGTTTTGCACACATTTCCTCAAACATTTTACTAACAAACTGAGGACCATTGTCTGAAATAACTTTTAGGGGCGCCCCGTATTTTAAAATATACTTATTTAGAATTGAATCTACTACAATTTTTGCAGACGCGCGTTTTAACGGAATTAACTCTAACCATTTGCTAAAATGATCCACTATAACTAAAAGATATCGGCTTTTATTAACTTTACTTCGAGGGTAAGGTCCAAGTAAATCGATGCCTATTATTTGATTTGGGAATTCTGATTTAATACTATTTAGGAACCCGGCCGGGCGGAAATTAACATAATTATTTAATTGACATGTTGGGCACGACTGGACATACGCCCTAGTAAACTTTTGCAGTTCTGGAAAGAAAACTGCCTCGCGAACTCTCTGAACAGTTTTTCTTATACCTAAATGAGCCGAAATGGCACAATCATGCAACTCTTCTAATACATTCAACCTCATGCTAGCTGGGATAACCGGTCTATATTCATGATTCTCATTAGTAGCTTTCGTATAGAATAACAGTCCGTCAATTAATTCGTAATTTTCGGCCCTATTTCTTATCGGCACAATATCCGGATGATTGAAATTCTCAGGGTCGGCCAAATAATTGTATATATTTTTGAACTCCGGATCTTTTTTGAGTTCGGCTATTACTGTTTCACGAGAATCTAATACTTTGGATGTTAACATGGCTATCTTAATTACACTTCCATTTTCATCTAAGTTAATTCTGCTTAAAGCATCTGCCACAACATTTTCTTTTCCCGGCGTATGTTTAATTATTAGGTTATATTCCTGTAATTTGAGAGCCCACCTTATTAATCTGGGTGATAAATTTTTTCCAGAATAGAGTCTAGTGACCGCCGCGTGGTCGGTATATACAGTTACTGGAGAACTTCCAAAGAACACACGAAATTTCTGTACTGATGCTAACACTGCGAGAGTTTCTCTCTCTGTTGCGGAATAGTTTCTTTGGGTTTCATTTAATGTTCGGCTGAAAAAAGCCACGGGCTGACCATTTTGGGAAAGCACTGCACCAATCGCGAAATCTGAAGCGTCCGCTGAAATCTCTAATCCCTTATCCCCTTCTGGAAATTTTAAGACGGGAGCTTGAGTCAATGCGTCTTTCAATTTTTGAAACGCCAAGTTGGCTTCTGCTGACCACGAAAACCTAGCTTTTTTTCTTTTCAACTTTAGCAGTGGCTCAGCTATTTTTGCAAAGTCTTTAATGAAAGCCCGGTAATATGAACACATCCCGAGAAACGACGATAATTTCTTCGCTGTTTTAGGAACAGGATAATTTCTAATGGCTACTATTTTTGACTGATCCGTTTCGATTCCCTTTTGGGAAATTTTAAATCCTAAATAACGTAACTCTTTTGCGGCAAATTTACATTTAGACGCATTTATCTTTAAACCAGCTTCGTTTAACAATGAAAATACTTTTCTTAAATCTTGTAAGTGTTGTTCTAGAGTACTACTCGTAATTATAATATCGTCTAAATATATGAAAGTGCTTTTACCAAGGACTGGTCTTAAGACGATGTCCATACATCTTTGGAACGTTGCCGGCGCGCCGGATAATCCGAACGGCATTCTAAGAAATGCGTACGTACCAGATTTCGTTATGAACGCGGTTTTGTGTACGTCCTCGGGTTTTACCCCAATCTGAAAATAGCCACTCGTGAGATCTAATGTAGTCATGTATTTTGTAGACGAAATATTTCGAATAATTTCTTCAATTATCGGCAACGGATATACAGGATATTTTGTAACTGAATTTAACTTGCGATAATCTATAGCAAAACGCCACCGCTTCGGGTGCGTAATCGGGTAATCATTATTTTTCTTACACAGGACAACGGGGCTAGCATAACTGCTAGAAATTGGCGTGATGATTTTATTCTTTAACATCTCTTTAATATGATGTTCAATTATTTCCTCTTTTGTCCTATCATATCTATATGGCTTTTGCCTAACTGGCTGAGCGTCCCCCGTGTCAATGTCGTGGTTCACCACCTGCGTAAAGCCTGGTACATCACTAAATAAATTCGCAAAGTGACTTACCAGACCTTGGATTTTCTCTTTTTCCTCTGCTTGTAAATGTTCCAAGTCCAGCTGCGGGGGCTTATCATTCTTCGCTTCAATTGGCTTCATATTTAATGTTAGTTCTCCCCCCTTGAAATCAATTTTTGCTTCTGCCAAACTAAAAAAGTCCACACCTAGAATAATACAAGTCTGCAGGTTACGCACAATATAAAACAGGATTCTTACCTGTTCGTTGTTGATACGCACGAACAATGGTACTTTTCCTAAACAGCTACATTTTTCTCCTTGGGCCGCTATGACATCCGTGTCTCTTGCACTAAAAATTCTGTAACGTCGAAAGTGCTTCTTAAAGAATCTTTCCGATACGAAGCTGCTTTGGGCTCCTGTATCCAAGAGGGCTGTCGCCGGTATGTTGTTGATTAGAACTTCAATCTTCGGCAAACTCAAATTCTTAACGACCACGGTGTTTAAATTGATTTTGGAAGGGTTTTGCGCTGCTTCGGACTTCTTCACCTTCCTCGAAGAAATCCCTCTTAGTTTAAATTCTTTTTCTTCTGGTTGCCCTCGGAATCTTTGCTTGTTCTTCTATTAAATTCCCTTCGTTCGCCGCTCGCTTTAGGAGACACATCTTTCTTCGGCCATTGCTTCGCCTTATTCCCGTAACTTTGATTTTGCTTTTGCTGCGGTCTTGGCGAACTCCACTGACTTCTTCGCTCAAATTGGCGTCGTCGTTCGTTGTCGGCTGTTCTTCGGCTTTCAAATTGTACCGCGAGCTCAAATAATCTGTCTAATGTTGTTGGATTTCTTAGTTCGATGAAATCTTGAACTTGGGGCAGTAGCCTAGGAAGTATAACTTGAATAATTTCAGGATCCGGGCGACTTCCATACAAAAGCTTGAAAACTTGAATTTTCCTCAAAATAAAATTAGACAAATCTTCTATTCTTTCTTGGTATCGGCTAAACAGTTCAGCTTCCAATCTGGCTCGATCTCGCACCACGGGAAATGCTTTCACTAGAGAATTCTTGAAATTTTCATACGTGTATGTGGGGCTTCCTGGTTCCCCCAAGAGATTCTTTCCGATGCACTTGAACCAACTTAGCGCTTGGCCCTTCAAAGCGCTGGTAGCAAGAGCGACTTTCTGAAATTCGTGGACTGGATATAGCATGAAGTGGGAGTCTAGCTTTTCCAGGAAATTGATTACGGCTGTCTTGCCGTCAAAACTTGCCGCTGGCTTCATGGCTGCTCGCATGGTTTGTACGATGTAGCCGAATCCTTCTATGCCAGGAGGTGCTATCTCAGGATTCTGGACAGGTACAGCAGGTGTCTCAGGTTCGTCTTCTTGTTGTTGAGGCCATCCTCTTCTTTTTGTGCGGGCGCCATTATCAGGACTTAGCATTCTGTGTGTATTCTTTGAGAACATGGTAAATTCTGTAAAGGGTTCTTATCCTTACGTTCTAAGTCCTGAACTGGAACAGGGAGCGGAAGGTACGCTATGTTCTGATGTAACTGCTGGGCTGGAGAATAACTGCACGTGAAGGGATTTGAAATCCTCTTTTATTCAATCACTATTAAATACAAACCTCCCAATTCGGGAGAGATACAGAACGTAACAGACCACACTTTGGTCGAACTTAACAATCAAATAAATTTAAATAAATTAAAATAGAACTTAAATTAAACTTTGCTTCGCAGAGCAATTCGCGGAAGTTGGCCTCTACCGAAAAGGGTGCGTAGCAAGATATACTAAATACTACCGCACTTTAATTTATTTTACAAAGCAATCACGTAGTAAGCACTATGGCTTATAAATTTAAACTGCTAGCTGGTCAGGCGAACGTTGAGCAGCGTGACCGTGATCTGAGGCAAAGCTCTCACACACCGAGAGGTTTTTACCTCTGGCTTAAATAGTGCTTGGCTGAACTTCAAAATTAGCATAAGCTAAAAACGCGCGCTTCTTCTGACAGGAAGTTGAAGCAGAGAGGAGATAGAAAAGATTTAAATTAAAATAAACTTGGTTAGTTTAACTAAAACCTTACAAATTAAGTAGATAACTAAACAAATACACATGAGATGACTTATACACATCAGATGACTTTATGAACTACATAAATGACAGATCAGCTAATAATTTTCTTAACCCATATCACACCAAGCATTGAAGAAATTAATATTTTTTTTATAAATTCTTAAATATATGTTTCTCTAAGTTTATGTATGCATATAAAACCAAAAACATTACCAAATTTTTATTAGTTTGATCACTACAGCCTGCCCTAAAAATAGGACAATGATAAAATCCACTGCTAATCATTCTTACATAGGTGGAATGGGAGAAAGCATCTTAAACATAGTCCAGCGTTATATATTTTTTACAGATAATTGTTGGTTTTGTGACGTAGATCTTTAGCTGGCATCTTCTTTTCTATTTTCTGGTTTTTTCACTATAACATGTTTATTTCGAAATTTTAGAAAATTTTCATTAACTGGTTGAACACCCAGTTTTCTGCAAGATTGATTTTTTGGAATAGAAAATTCCAAATAGGCAAATGTTACGTGTCTTTGAAAATCAATCAGGCTCATACTATTACAGCTAAAGAAGTGTTTGAGCTTCCATGAAGAAACAAATTTGTCTCATGAGGAAAAGCCTTCGGAATACCTTCGAACCCGAGTTCACATTTTACCAATTTGGAATTTACATCATGTTCTTCATTGCTATTTGAAACTAAAATTTCATTTGCACCTGCAACCTCTTTAAGACTTCCTTCATCACACATTATTTCTTCTATCTCTCTTGTAGATAAATCATCAGTCTCCTCTGTGTTACTCAGTGCATTGGGATCCGGGGGTAAAATCACTATTTCATTGTCTATGTCGACTAAATTAATGTAATCTGAAGTCCATAAAAAATCTAAGGCTTCTTAAGCAAAAAGTTAAAAATTTACGCGACGTAGTACTAACTCAATAGATTTCCAGCATAGTACTAACATCAAAATAATTTTCCAAGAGCAAACGCAAAATTCAAGCATGTAAAAATGACAGAAATTCGAAAAACGAGAGAAAAGGTCGACCTCGATGAAATTCAGAATTCAAACTGACTTAATGAGTAAGTATCTGAAACATTTATTCAACTCCCTACCCCACACTTCACATACTTGTCTGTCAATTGACGTGCACCTGCTAACAGGACTAAAGTGCATGGGTTAGTTGTAGAATAGCAATGTTTGGAATACAACAGACAACGAAAGGATTATCTCCATTATAAACTAATGGGGTTTATGCAGTAGTGGAATTTACTTGCTATATATTCTGACTTAACAAACATATATATTAGATTATTTATTATTACGATTAAATCAGATAATTTATACATGACGGAGACATTGACGCTATATCGTCGGTGGCAGGTGTCGAGTGAAGCTGCACAATTACCGTGCACTTGCCTGGGCCACAGTAAGGCCAGAGGCGCTGCCATCTATCGGTCAGCACAGCAATGAATATCCTACATGCCCTTTCACATAAAAACAAGACCAGTGCATGTTACAATAATTATTTTAGCCATTATTTAAATAACAGTTAAATTAAAAAACATTTTGGCATTAAATCATTACTCAATAGTTAAACCTAGAAAACTTAAATCTTTAAAATTACTATTTACTGATATTTTAGAGTACTAAACAGTTCCATAATTAATAGCTCATTAGATTCCATAATTAGTCCATAAAGTATAGTTTTAGGGCATAAGTTCTTCCTAATTGTCTCTATATTGAAGAGGTTTTATTCTATTTCTACTTGATCGTCTTAACACTGGCTCAGTTGACACATTTCCTGGAATTTGAGAATGTTTAGTAGAATCACTTTCCTGTTCCTTAGGTGGATTCTGCTTATCATCATTTACAAGAGCAGGTTGATCCTGTGCTCATTGACCAAGTCCAAAGAAATCTCCTGCTGTTCTGTTCCATTCTGCAGTTTTACACATAAATTTGTCTTTACGAATGTGATATCGGCTTCTCCTATACACAGTTCCATCATTCGCTTTTATGACATACGATCTTGGTTGAGGACTTTTCTTCATGATTATACATTGTTTTCTGGCTCTATAGTTTTCGTTTTGTACCACCACTTTATCATTTTCATGAAGTTTTGAAAGCTGGGTTGCATGCTTTTTGGTATATTTCTTTTGCATCATCTGCTTTCATTCTAAAGATTTGCTTGCACCTTTCATTTGAAATTTTGGTTGCAAAGCTTTAGGATGTGATAGCAGGAAAGATCTCAATCTTCTTCCCATTAATATTTCGGCCTGGGATGGCAAATCTTTTTTGTAGGTTGAAATCTATAATCCAGCAAACACTATATAAGTCTTTTCCTTCTTCCGCAGCTTTGTTCAGAGATATTTTGAGAGTTTGAACAGATCTTTCAACTAGCCAATTTGCTCTAGGAAAATGTGGTGATGTGATGTTATGTTTAACACCTCATTCTTCAAGAAAGTTTCGCAATGCTTCCGAGTTGTATGCTGGTCCACCATCAGTGATGAGCATCTCTGGTATTCCATGTGCTGCTAAAATAGACTTTATAACTGTGATTACAGTTTAAGCTGCTATACTTTTAAGTGGTTTCAGCTCTACATATTTTTAAAAGTAATCTATCATTAACAGATTTGTTGTCCCTTCAGGTAAAAGAAATCACAGGCAACTTTTTGCCAGAGTCTCTGTGGTAAATCACAGTCTAAAAGAACTTCTTTCTGATTAGCCCGCTGATGTTTCTGACATATCTCACATTTGAAAACATACTATTCCACGTCTTTTTTTATATTAGCCCAGTAAAAGTATTCTCTAGCTTTACTAGAAATTACACCTTTGTGAGACACATGAAGTTTTTTCATAATTTCTTCCCTAAGAGATGCTGGCACAGCTAGTCGTTGTCCTCGACAAATTATTCCATCCTCTGTAGCATAAAGCTCTTCTTTGCAATGCCAATCAGGTTGTGCTGCTGGCTTTGTTTTGCTTCTTTCTGGCCATCCATTTTTTACAAAATAACACATCTTGCAATTCAAGGTCCTTTTCTGTCATTTTTGCGATTTCCTGCCACTTTGTTGAAGAGGCTTGTGTTAATACACTTGCAGCAACAGTAGGTTCTTGGCTAAAATTGTCATCAAAGGTGTCAACCGTCGATTGTGCTCTGGACAGGGCATCGGCTATCAGCAATTTTTTCCTGGGACATATTCCAATTTCATATCATACTTGTTCAGTTTGAGGAGCATGCGCTGAAGATGAGATGAGATTGTATCATAAGGTTTCTTACTAAGGCCTAGTAATGGTTTGTGATCAGTCTACACTGTTACATGGAAGACATGTAACAGTGTAGTTGAAATGCTCTAAACCATATACAACTGCTTAGAGTTTTTTTTTCAATGTGGGCATACCTTTGCTGCGTTTCTGACAGTGATGCTGATCCAAAAGCCACAGGTTGATTATTTTGTAGGAGAACCGCTCCAATTCCATATTTACTGACGTCTATTGACACAGTTACAGGTTTGCTTTCATCAAAATACTGTAAACATGGGGCTTCACAATCATTTGTTTTATGTGCTCATAGTCCCTTTGGATGTTTTTATCCCATAACCATTCGCTGTCTTTTCTCAAAAGTTGCCTTAACGAATGAGTTAGACTTGACAATTGAGGTGTAAATTTCGCTAAATATATCACCATTCCTAGGACTGCTGCACGTCTTCTCGGCCTTTTGGTTCTGCAAACTTTTCAATCGCTTAAATCTTCTTCGTATCAGGTGCGATGCCTTTATCAGACAGTACATGTCCTAAATAAGTCACAGTTTGAGCTAGCTGCGTCTTCTCGATGTTAAATTTTAAATTAGCACTTCTGGCTCTCGTAAGTGTCTTGCGCAACAGCTTACAATCTTCTTCGAGAGACAATGATCCTAGGGCTAAATCATCAAAATACGGATTTATCTCGTTCTCATTGTTAAAAATCTCCTCCATGGCCCTTTGAAATTCTTCAGATGCATTGTTTAGACCAAAAGGAAGAACCGATTATCTGAATCTTCCCCACGGTGTTGAATGTCGTCAAATATGATGACTCCTCATCAAGCGGTAGTTGCCAAAAATTCATTCTTGGGATCCAAAATGGTAAATATTTTACATCCTTGGAGTTTTGTCATGAGGGCTTCTGCTGTGGGAATCGGATAGTGAGGTCTTAGAATAGCACCATTGAGCTGCCTTGGATCTATTCAAATTATCAATTTTTTTGCGTATTTACCACAACCATGATGCTCACCCATTCAGTTAGCACATTAACTTTGGCTATGATGCCAGTTTCAACCATTCTGTTTAGCTCCCGCTTTACTTTTTCGTGCAAAACAAGTGGCACTTTGTGTGGCGCTGCAATATGAGGTGTATAATTTTCTTTTATTTTTATCTTTACAATGCGATTTAGTTTCTCCACACCAGTAAACACATCTGCAAATTCCTGTATCACTTGCTCTGGTGTCTCTTTATTTTGTTTCTTTTGTTGCTTGATTTGATATACCTTTTCAATCAGACCCAAGCCCTGGCAAGCCTGAAGGCCCAAAATAGCAAATGAGTCCAGAGTAGTTACCAGAAATTTGAGTGTTTTTGTCACTTTTTAGTTTTACATGTAAGGTAGCACTCACCTAGTATTGGTACTTGGTTGTCACTATAATCCAGTACTGGTTGTTTATTTTTCTTAATTATTGGTTTCTCACTCCACTTTAACAGTTCACTGTTAGGTATAATGTTAACTTGAGCTCCAGTGTCTAATTTGAAGCTTACTTCGTTGTTATTTGCAGTGACCTTTTGGTACCAGACTGATGCTCTATTTGAATTCACCGCGGTCTTTACTTCCCCTAGGTAAATAACTCGGAGCCGCTATCTTCCGTACGTTCAACGGCGTGCACTCTGTGTTTTGGTTTGCCGCCGCACTTTCGGCAGACGGTTCCAAACACGGCGCACATCTTTGGCTCGTGTTTTCTCCCTCGCTTGCAT
>KK121397.1:42640-63305 GCA_000611955.2 Stegodyphus mimosarum | reverse complement strand
AGTAATCTGGACAGAATTAGCGCGATGTTTGTTGTTTCTCAGAGTATTTACGGAGATCTTGCTCATTTCGGTGGCTTGAGCTTTGCTATGTTCGGCCGCCTTGCATTCACTGATGACTTGATGATATTCTGCAGCGTTTTTTTCGCTCTATTTGTTTCGCGTATTAGCCGTTCTTGCAACGCTTTATCTAAGAGCCCTTGCACTGTTTTATCGCGGAGCATTCTATCTTGCGCTTGTCCATAGTTGCAATCTATTATCGCGCAACCTAGCCTTGAATAAAAGTCCGTGAATTTCTCTCCTTTCTCTTGCTTTATTTGCTTCTCTTGCTTTTAAACTTGAATGATGCATAAATTTCATTCTAATAATCTGCGAAATATTTGTCGAATTCTTCTAGCACTTGTTTTAAGGACACTTCTAGCACTTTTTTTAAGGCTGCTGCCCGCTTCTGGTTTGAAATCAAACGATCGATATTGCTTTTTTAATTCGTCACCTCAAACATGTCGAAAAAGCGCATTTTTGTGCTTTCTGACTCTTAGCTATATTTTAGAACTTCGATGTCGTCTTCAAAGTGTTCCTTCCAGTATCTCCAAGCCTCGGAAGAATTCGATCCAGCGTCAAACGGTGACAGCGTGGGCAGGTTATGCGCCATTTTTTCTAAGTTTTTCAGACGCAAGTAATCCTTAAAATATTAATTTATGCATTAAATTTGTGAGCAGGGTTGATTCGGATATCATGTTATATATGTTGACTTAACAAGCATAGATATTAGATTATTTATTATTACGATTAAATCAGATAACTTATACGTGACGGAGACATTGACGCTACATCGTCGGCGGCAGGTGTCGAGTGAGGCTGCACAATTACCGTGCACTTGCCTGGGCCACAGTGAGGCCAGAGGCACTGCCATTCATCGGTCAGCAGAGAGATGAATATCCTACAGCTAAAATTTTTAGAGGACAGCTAAAATTGCAAGGACAATTTATCTTTTAGGTAAAATGCTTTAACAATGTTTTTTACCATTTAAAAAAATTCATAAAAATATCTAAATTAATTCTAACTTGAAATCAAGATAAATATATAGTTAAATGAGGCTTAAATAATAAATCGTCTTTAATTTGAATTAAATTATTTCAAAGATTTCATACAAAGACCATTTTTGTATGCTGTCCTATTTTTAGGACTATGAGAAAATATGGATTAATGTCATTTCAATTTACTAACTCTGTTTCTCTTCCCTTGTAGTTTGTGTAAGCTCGTAATATCGCGAGTCGGTGTAATGTCGTCTTAATTTTTCACATAAATCAACTGAGAACTTAAACCATTAATAAAAAACCTTGAATATAATCTAAAAGGTTCCAGATTTTAAAGCCGCCACCAAATCTTTGTTATGGTTTTTTACGCTCTCGCTGTCCTACCAGTCTACCAATCTGCTAATGCACTTACTTCTACTAACACTTTTTTTCGCTTTCTAGCCTTATTTTTAAGGATCATTTTCCTCGCACCTAACGCCATATACAATTCAACAGCAACATTGCGAACATTTTAAAAGCAGCGTAGCAGTATACGTTTAGAATTTCCGATGCAGCGATAAGTGTTGTCACACACATTTTTTTCCCCAGTCTTTCCTCAGTCCACCATATTAACGTTCAGTTTTAAAATGTATTTACAAAGCGTTTTGGTCTATTATTGTTAACGTTTTGTGTGTTTACGTTACTTATTATATATCACATTCTTCACGCTTAACCACATAAAATTCTATTCAATAGCAAAATCATAAAATATTTAAAAACAGCATATCTTCAGAATTTCCAACAGACAGCGTTGCGCGCTGGAAAAAAATTATTCTTTTTCCTTCCGTGCAGTGTTGCCAGTGCTCGCTTTGAAATTTTGAGTTTGTTAATAAAAATTGATTGAAGTTTTACAAAATATGACAAGGTTAATAAAAATAAAATTCGAAACTCAAAATACGGTTTTCCAAATGTTCGGGTTAGGACTATGTTATTCAAAATTGGAGGGCTCTAGGTACCATCGTTTTTTTACATTGCGAGAAGCATGCACAAATTCATGTAGATTCTTCATTATTTAATTTCTTAAAATATAATGCAGGGCGATAATATTTGGTGCCTGCAATTTGAAAAGTGATAACCATTTATAGTGATTCAACGCTAAATGCTGTTTCAAGACTAATAGTCCTTTCCGGATTAACGTCCCTTTTGTGCTAATAAAATCAATTTAAAATTTTCTATTCTGGTAACACACAGAATTCAATTCAATTGCATTGCAACAATGTAATTGCATTTTCTGTAAGATAAAAAGATTGAATTCAGACTGAAAACTCTTTAATTAATGTTAACTTTTTCAGAACTCGGTCAAAGAAGCCATAAATAATCAAGAAGTTCTTTCGAGTTAAAACATCTTAACAGCAAAAAGCAAGTCAGTTTTGCCCCTTTTTCTTTTATTCAGTACTCTAATAACGCGAACCAGTGTAATCAGATTCAATGGAATTTATTGGATTTTTGCAGAGTATGTTATAGCTCTTTGCTTATGTGGAGAGCTGCTTTCACGGATGATGTTTTATTGAAGATTAACTCTTATTCAAAATATACATGTGGAAGACGACGGAAATATTCATGCAGCCAGCCAGTTCTCTGGGATTTGAACCCAGATCAAGCTATTGGAGTCCTGTGCTTTTATCCACTTAGGTAATGATAGTTACTGCACGTATAGATTGATAGTGAAAGCTTTTATTTTATTATCCATTGTGTCGTTGTATGCTATAGCTATACCGAGAGTTGTTTTCATTGAGGACATTCTAATCAAAACTAACCCGTATTCACAACACACATTTGGAAGATTACGAAAATGTTCATACAGCCAGGCCTGTTCTCTGGGATTTGAACTCGGGTCGAACTACCGGAGTCCAGTGCTTTTACCCATTTAGATACTGATAATTACTGTATGTATATAGTAACAGGAAATGATTCTCAAAATCAGTACTTTTTTATCCACTGTGTCGTTATTATGTCATTAACTGCATACTTCTATATCCAGTTGAGTTGCAAAGAATGAGTCAGGTAAAGCAATAGCTGCTTACTGAATTAAAGTATTTAAAATAGTACTATTATTTCATTATTTAAAATTTCTGAATGCTATTTAATTCTCTGTTGTAAAAAAGAAATATAGTATTTTAATTTAGCTGTTAGATATATTTTCCTCCTTCCGCCATGCTTCGTAGAGTAACGATAGCACATTAGTCGCGTATTCTAGAAGTCCAGGTTCAAATGCTGGTGAAGGCCTTGCACATTTGTGATGTCCCCTGCTCCTAAAACCATAATGGCTCCACACTGGTGCCCGAACTAAAAGGTGGTGATCAACAATTCGTCACCACCAGGAGTGGCGATTGGTTTGGCTCATTCTCAGTCTCTTTTAAAAGAGAGAGTATGTAAAATATTTTCTCCCTCCTTCCAACATTTCTTCGTGGTGTAACGATAGCACACTTGACGCGTATTTGAGAGGTCCTAGTTCGAGTCCCGGCAATTGCAATGAACATTTTTCACGTCTGCTTCAGAATAACGTAATGATTCTATACACAACTAATTATTTTTTGCAAGAATGCCAGCATAAATGAATTCTATTAATACAGAGCTACTTTTGATTATCACTCACAGTCTGCTAAATTATTAATATTTGAAATCTATAGACATCCCCCAAAATACTACATCTAATAAACTAACAAGCTTTTTATTTTCTCCTTAATGCATACCCACGTAAGCTTTCACAATTGGTAATTAGTTAATTTCCATTATTTTTAGATCGAATTTTGTTTCGTATGATGTTTGCAGAAACGATTTCTCATTTTTAAAGTAACAGCTACTCCCATTTCATTCACATGTTTTCATCAATTCTTTTTTTACTGTACATATCTAAAAAAAAGCAAAAATAATAATATTGAATTTAAACTAAGTCGTATTCCTTTTAAAAAATACAGATGCCCATTAAGCCCTAATTAATAGAAGCGCATTGCTCTTAAAATGAGAAAGTCATTTCTAATCATCTAAAAATTCTTTGCAATTCCTGTAACATAAGAAATTTCATAAAATGAAAGAGAGGGGAAAAAACAATTTTTCAACACCTGTACAGAAATTAGTGTAATAGCAATGCATTATGCTAATGGAGGGCTGGTTCAACTTAGCAGAGATTAATTTTTATCGAAACAAACCACCACAGGGACCCCTAGGGGAAATATAGCTTTACATTTTTCCAGGTCCTTTTCCATTATGATTTTTTTAAGCTTAACTGAGGGTGACATTCCATAATAATGACTTTAGAATCAATCTCAGTAATGGGGAGCTATACAATAGGTAACGGAAGTATAAGAGGCAAAAAAAGAGTAAAGAGTAAGGAATAATAATATGGCTTTTTTGACTCCTCTGCTATCTTAGAGAATAAAAGAGCACCCCCAATTCTCTTCTTGCTAGCTTCACAGCTGACGAAAACTTCCATTATGCTTCTATTTGTGAGCTGAATTTAAATGCATTCCTCTCCCTTCTTTTCCCGTATAAATATATAAATAAATAAAGGAGAGAATAAGGGAAAAAAGGGAGATAGTTTTGTGTTTCTTCAAAAACGCAGGAAATTAAGTTCGCTTTTGAGACTAAATGGCTTTGTTAAAGGAAGGGGAAGAATTTAAAGGAGGGGAAGGAAAAAAACTGCGTTCAATTTTACTTTGTATCTCTCAGTGTCTTTTTCTTGTCGTGAGACTTTGCTGGCAGTACCGAGATTTCAGTCTAGATAGCTAGCTACTGCTAAAGATAAAGCTTTGTTTGGAAAATTCGAGATAAGGTGTACTCCTCCAAGGTGCATGTAATAGGCTGCATTTATGTTGAATCTTAAACATTGTTTGCTAGTAAATACTGAAAAGGTTATAAATCAATAAGAGCTTTTCACGATATAAGCTATAGATTGATTTCTTTGAACACATAATTTCATTTTATACAGTAACGAACTATTGTATACAGGATAAGTAAAAAAGAATCATCTTGCTACAAATTGTTACTGCAAACCACGCATCCCATATACAAAAGCCCTTATAGAATATTTAAATGTGATACATGTTTGCAGCCTTTTTATATGTGTATGGGGTTTCTATGCCGCTATTATCATGTGCCAAAGTTAACTTTACATTATCCCATTATACATGTTACTGTATCCCTTAAATCTAATCAGCTACGTTTCAAATTGTGTGGAATAAAGCGTATAGCTGTCAGGTGATAAGATGCTTTCACACAGTAACTTTAATATGTGGCGAGAAACTTGATGATCAAAGTTCAGTTTAATATATCTCAGGCGGGTATATGCCAGTTCAGTTGCTTACTGTAATCATCTATAGCAAGATAATACTTAACTTAACGCTGTTTATTTTACGTTGATATGTTTATTTAAAATGGTAATATGCTGTTAAATAATAGCAATGAATTTTCATAACCTACTATGTGGCAGTTTCAAGAAAATGGTACTCTTACGTGCGTACGGGTTCGCAATGGATTGAATGCGCATAGAACCGATGATAGCTTGATGAAATTTAAAATTCTTTGCAGTTTTGGAACTCTTATGTGACGAGTGCTCGTACAGCACTTCTCACCATGGCAGAGTACAATCAGTAGTTACCACTTCAAACTACTAACCGTTGAACACAAACAAATACGAAAAGCCTCAAGCGCTTGAGTTCGCGCAGTGATCTCTGAATACCCTAAGCTTAGCTCTGAAATAAAACTAAAACTCATGCTATGTCTGATCTTCTATAGTTTTCTCCCGTTTACCAAAAAAAATTTTCCAGGATCTACGATTTCTCGAAAGTGCTAGAAGGCATACTCAGTTTTGCCACATAAAACGGGATACAGTTACAATTGCCTAGGAATCGGAATCGGACTAATTACAGTTACACAGCGATCGGACCAAAGTGTCGCCAAATGGTAGCCAAGTTTTGTGACTTTTTGCGATTTCTCACCAAATTCGGCGACAAAAATCATTCAACAAAACAATCTGCAGCTTGGCGATATCTCGACAAATTGATGAGATAGCCATTTACCTCAGTTTTAAATGGTCTTACCCATGTAACCTTGTTTTCAGAGGATATTTCGCACTCTGATCTCCTTCATGCTACAATTTACATAAAATTTCACTCAAAGTAAATTATCTTCTATTACTAATTCTTACTTCTACTACTAATTATATTATCTTATATTATTCACTACACAATTTCATACATACCTCAGTATCATATACAAGCACGTTCTTGTTCGCATGCTAATTAAAATAAAATGTAGCTGCTCCTTATATAATGATGGTTTTCAGTTTTATATGTGCTTGTTATTGCTGTGAATAACTGTGATGGCCATCTAAATGCTTCTTCTCAATGAACGGTAACTGCAGCGCTGTAGTTCATTACATTCAAAGCCTCTTCAGACACAGAATTATTAGACGATCTTTTGGTTTGACCATTATATGCGAATAAAACAATCTGATGTGACTTCCTTGTAGGACCTATTAAATTATACACCTTTTTTGCTGCACTTCGTTTCAAATTTATTTTCTCAAGTTATTCTAACTTAATTAACCGATCTCTTAAAGCAAGTAAAAATTGACATGAAAATTGCAAAGTTTGAAATTAAATATCTCGATCAATTTTTGGTGTACAGGAATCACACTTCGTGCACTTATTTTTTCATAACTTGTACAAAACCTCCCGAAATACAAACAGAGGAACTGGGAGACTGCATTAAAAGTTAGATTTGATTATTTTTCGAGTTCTTTATTTATTATTTTTTTTTAATTTTCGCACACATAGTTTGAAATGCATTTCATTTATTTACATCTAAAACATGAATATTTTCGTCATATGTGTATAATTGGCAATACCAAATATACATATATTTATATATTTGGTACTGTACATATATTTGATACTGCCGATTGAAATACAAAAAAGAGGTGCACAGTTAGTTTTTATAACAGTTCCAGATACAAAACTTCAACGTTCAACGGCAAAGACTTTTAACACTGGAAAGTGGATATATATATACACTTTTAGTACTGCCGATTGCAATAGAAAGAGGAGGTCCACAATTAGACAGCCCATATACAAATTTCAACGTTCCACAGCTAATCTTTTTGAGTTATGCGAGCTACATATGCAAGCACGTACGTGCAGATGCTATGAAAAAATTCATTTTGAATCCATTTTTATAATCCATTTTGGAATAATTCTTTATTCTACCCGTACGTACAGAAACACGCATAAAAGTAGTCAAATGCTTTACTGCTGCTGAATTTTTTCCTTTTTGTTTACGTATTATGATGTTATGTATGATTCCACACAATGAAATTATAGTTGGCAGCTTATGGAAAATCTGTGATTTTATGCATGTACAAATAAATTTGGAAGTGAGTGTAGTTACGTTATTAAATTTGCAATACTAGCTCACCAAAGTAAGCAAAAGACTATCGAACTGATTTCTATCCGTCTGATACTTAGTTAGAAGTATCATAACCAAAGTAAAATCCAGGATAAAACTATTTATTAATCAGCCGACCTGACGCTTCACAAACTGAAATTAATCGCAACTACGCTAACTTGCGGGTAGATTAACAGCTTCAAAGTCATATTAAATTGAATGTTTTTTAGTATATCAACGAAGCTTAACTTATGCCTTGGTTGCATTGACTAATCATTCGCGAAGAATCGAAGCAAGCAAAACTTTGCTAGCAAGCTAATAAAAGCACAGACAGAAGGAAAAGTAAACACTAAGCCTAAGGCTACCAAACGCTCTTCAATAGACTTTAAAACTTGACATTTACTAATACTTTAAATTGCTTTTCATCATAGGGGAAGTTGAGGGAAAATAGAAAGGCCACAACGGTAAGATTAGAAAAGCCAAAACAGTAACATGACATTTAATCAAAATAAAACCGCAAAAAAATACTTACCTGAACATGCAGGTGACATTATAGTTGTTTATGTATCAGAGGTATTAATAGACTATCAAACTTAGCAAGAAACTATTAAACTAGAAAGCCTCCATAGTTATTTTCTATGCATTGCTCTTTGCTATTGGAAATAAATACAGATAAAAGGCTGCGAAGTTTCAAAAAGAGAAAATTATCTGAACCCATATGGTGGGAAGCAGCAAATTTATTTTCATCTGAAGTACCCTATTCTGGGTCATGACCCTCATTATATGCCCAAATAAACGTGATCCATAAACGTCAGGTTGGACGAAAGGACGATCCGTAAACATCAGATATACGTTATAGACAGAAAGATATTGTAGAAGATTGTGACTAAACCCAAAACGAGTGCAAGTGCTAATAATTAATGGCTGAATTAAATAACGTGCTTTCTTAATACTTTGTCAAAGAAAAATTCCGCGAAGAACTCATGATGAATTTGCGTTTGCGAAATCACTAATTGAAGAAGTTATTAATAATTGAATGAAGAGAAAGCGGAGCAACTTTCACAAAACTTGGATAACGATATAATGAAGATTATAATCCAGTCTATTTATTGATTGTCACGATTTTAAACTATGTACAAGTTTACATCCCCAACTTCGTGTTTCCATCCTATTGACTCTTCCTGTCATGTATCATAACGAAAGTTCAGTCATGGTTGAACAGCCTTTTAAAAATAATATACATATATTACTTTGTCCATATCGCTACTAAGGGTTGTATAAGTAACTGGGTATAAAATCTACTCTATTGTTCAAACATTGTTACTAGTAAAGATGTCATTTATCAAGATAATTTAGCACCCAGTTCATACGTCTCATCCACTCGTGATCTGCAGCGAAAATTAATGGCATTTCTCATCTTTCAGGGTCTCTTCAGCTGAATATTATATGGTATCTAGAGTCAGGTTATGAAAACAGTATTTTAGGGCGTTTTATGTTTAAAACAATTTCACAAGAAATTGGTCAAATTTTACAGGAAGAATGGTATAACGTTTCACTATCCGACAACCGAAAAGGTAGTAATTTCGTCCATTTGGAAGAATTTGAATGCAAAAGCCAGTACTACATCATGTTAGTAAAGAAATTCATTTATTTACTTGCTTTTCCATACTTTTATCCCCTTTTGTATATTTTTCAGTAACATTACAATAGCAATAGAAATTTAATTTTTAGTAATGTGATTAAATTATTCGGAATTAATTGGCTTATTTTGTAAAGAAATTCTAGGGAATTAAGTACGGGTTGCATTATTTATTAACATAAAGAGAAAAAAGAATATTACATTATTTTCATTTATATCCTAAACTTGAAAATGGGCTAGACATTTTATAAGGCATTTTCTTCCTCCATTCCGCGTGCCTTCGTGGTGTAATTTCAAATATAATCGACGCGTGTTCTAGAGGTTCAGGCCTCCAGTGCCGACGAGGACACTGCCCATTTTTCACGTCTTCTGCTTCAAAAAACCTAGTTAATCTACAAGTGGCGCCCGAACTTAAGAGTGGCGGATGATAATTCGTCACCATTGCAATTTAATGATTGAATATATATATTATATAAGCTATTTTCTCCCTCCTTTTCGCATGCCTTCATAATGTAACTGAAAGCATACTCGGCGCGTATTCGAGAGTTCCAGAGTTCAAGTCCCGACGAGGGCATTGCATATTTTCCACATCCGCTGCTTCAAATAAAAAAAAATCTAATGACTCTACAATTTTAAAAACTGTTTAATTTAATTACGGAATTTAAAATTTTGTTATTGATTTGCATTATATTAATTAAGGAACAATAACTATACTTTTCAAAAATATTACGAAACATTGTAAATATTAGGTTTACCTTTATATCAAGGGCTGATTCTCCGAGCGGCTATTAAATTTTCATATAATATCATGCTTATAAAAGTAACTGAGAATAGCATTAGATAATTTACTATTGTGTCAAACCATTTCACTTCAATATTAGAAACCCACCACCCTGATCTTAACTTAATGTAGGTATGCATCATTTGTCATCATTTTTCTGAGAAGTCTGTTATAACTACAGAGGGTATCCACAGATTTTTACAGCAATTTCGGGGCCGATTAATTAATGTTTAAAATATGAAGATATGTTTTAAATGCTCGATCTAATACACCTAATCGATTATTCTGGGCTATTGAGCTGCATAGTGATTTCCATGATAGAAAGGCCTTTTTGTACAATTCCCAGTGGTACTGTTTCCCAGTCTTCTTTCACTGCTGTCCAATCTAGGTGGGTTTGAACTAAGAAAGATCACTTTTCAAGAGACCAGAGGCAATATAAATGCATAGTGAAACGTCAGAGGACTTGGCAGGAATGGGTTGAAAAGGTAATGCAATAACTGTATCAGTCTTCATTTTTAAAATATATGTATTGGTACATTTCGAATTATGACTTATTGCTTTTTCTTGTCGAAATTTCGCTTTGAATCATTGAGATAAGCAAATAGAATTTCTCCTATATATATCGGACATAAAACTTTCTGTTTGATAGTACATTGAGTTGATTTTAATTTTTTTCCCACTCTTACTACTTTTAACTTGTATAAGAATCATACGATAATTTAAACCCCTTACTGAAACATTTTTTGCATCAACGGGAACAGATTTTTACATTTTCGTCCCTTCATTTACGTAAATCCATGATCCATGATGGGACAAATTTTATTTCTATTTATCTCCAGCTAAATAATTTTCATACAGAATTCTACAAGTTGCTCTGCGTTGAGGCAAATGCCTCGGCAAAAACAGGTGAGCATTACGTTTTGTACTTTTTTAAAATTGTGTACCATGGCTTATTATTTTATTTATTGTTGCTACAGATACATTTATAAACTCTACATTTGTTGCCGGCAGATTTTCTCTTGCTACCAATGATTGAACTTAAGAAACTTCAGAAAGAATACGTATCTTTTTTCAGGTATTCGTTTGGAGTGGGCCTCCAATGTAGAAGTAATGATTGATGTTTTTTTCATTTCCGATTAATAGTGTTGCTTATTTCGCATTTACGAATTTTAATACCACACATTTCATGTTTATGAATTATGAGATAGAAGTATTCCTCTTCGAAAAGCGCAGAAATGTATCTTTCAATTCATAGCTTGTTTGCATCAATATTTCAGAAGAAGAATAAATTTAAAAATGACAAACGATGTCTCCCATTTCAGATAATAAGCTGTTGCCAAAATGTTTTATTCAGAACATTCACTTTTATTTAGTTACCTACCGAAATCTTCTTAAAAATATGTAAGCACCTTCTGCATCTAGAATAAACTATCTCAGTTTATCACTTAGTATCTCTACAGTGCCCATAGCATTGCCATTTTAATTTAAATAACTCCTGATAGATGAAAAGGCCTCCTGACAGGCCTGATGGAAAATAGAATGATATTGAGATTGAATAAATCATTGCTTTATTACACTTTTTAATGCATGATACCGTTCTGTATCAAGAAATGCAAAAACATTTAGGTTAACCTGAAATATTTAATATTGCTTTGTACTAAAGGAACTTTCTATACATTTCACGTAAGCTTATAACTATAAAATTTAAACTAAAAAGTAAGTCATCGAATAGTACTTCATCAATAATTACCTCTTAAACTTCGATTACTCATTGTTCTGCCAATAGTAAGTTTAGGAACAGGTTAAAATTCAGCATCATTTAAATGATAATTCCTGGCAGGTTGCAATTAAATCCGAATTAAAAAATAAATATAATTCTTTAAGATAATGTTTGGTAACAATTAAGCAGTCAGTGCCCAAACATCAAAATGAAATCCTCTAAAACAACGTTTCTCAGCCTGTGGTATGCCTACTTGCAAGGGTTCTTGAAATAGTCTCAGCGTATACGTGAAAGAAAAAATGATGTAATGGGGGTCATTGATGTATTGATTGAATATAAAAGAAGAAATGCTGATGCAACAGCTAGCATTTCCAGTTCAAATATTTCATTATGAAAAATCAAAATAATTGAACTGAATCCGAAATAATTTTAATATAGAAGGACATGAATATTTTAAACTCAGTTTAGGTACATACTTTATCCGCACGACCAGTAGCTGTGAACAAGGATAGGACCACCAGCCAACGCATAGTAATAGGGAGATTTCAAGAATCCTTACAGAAAACGGTAAAGCAATTTCGACATTGTTTCATATTCGACTAAACTTTATTTCTGCGAGGAATATGGGATAATACAACATCTAAATGGGCTGAAGGCAGCTTTCGAAAAATATTTTCCCAAACGAGGGGCAGATGACCACTATATCTCATTTCTTTTAAGTAAAAATTATTTCCAGTGTGCGTTTTGACCAGTCCGAGAAAAATGTTAAGTTGATTGAACTGAAAATAGGTACTTCACTTAAGGCATGATTTAAATGAAATATCTTATCGCATTCTAGACTGACCTGAGAGAAGAATATTCTGAACTACTGAAAAGGCAAGCACTATACTGTTAATATTTATTAGTACTGTGTTAGTCGAAAGGACTCACAAAACATTGGTATTGAAATAGATTGTCTAACATAAATTTGGACTTGAGACTGCATTTTTTATCTTCTGATCCGGATTTCAATTTATTAATGTTGATAAACAGCTTCAAGGTTCCTATTCAATCTGCTTACATTTTTTTTATATTTAATATTTACTTAAATGTGTACAATTGCTAGTATACACCATTTCTGCATAACTGGTAAAATGGTAATAAATAAAATTTAATAACAAATCACAGGTGTCAGATTTTAACAGTCCCTCAGAAGAGGGTTTGTTAAGATTTTTTATGTTCTCGCTGACTTCGCAGTCTACCACTCTGCTGTTACACTCACTCCTACTAAACTATTTTTTTTGTCTTTTTTAGCTTATTATAAAGCATAATTTTTTTCACACTTAACGCCATTACGATTCAACAGCATAATTACAAAAATTTTAAAAGCAGCATTGTAGTGTTCGTTTAGAGTTTACGATGCAACGTTAAGTGTTGGCATGCACTTTTCTGTTTTTTTTCTGTCTGAGTTTATCATATCAGTGTCAGTTTTCTGATTAATATAGCCTTACATTTTTTCATCTTTTCATTATCAATGTTTTGTGTATTTACCTTTTTATTAAATATCACATTCTTGGCGCTTACGCCACATAACATTCGATTCAACAGCAAATTCACAAAATATTTAAAAGCTGCATATCTTTTGAATTTCTGATAGACAATCTCGCGTATTGGAGATAAAAATGTTTTATTTCGTTAAGCGCTGGCATTGAAATCACTGAGTTCGTTAATCGAAAATTCGTTAATGTTTTACAAAATATGAAACCGATAATGAAACAAATTCGAAATTCAAATTTCATGCTTCCAGGTATCCATGTTCGGGTGGAGGAGGACTACGTTATTCAAAACTGGATGGCACTAGGACTGTTTTTTTTTCATTGTGGGAAAACATACATTCTTGTAGATTCTTCATTATGTAGTTTCTTTATATTACAGATAAATAATATTGGGTGGCAAGGATCCGGAAAGTTGTGTAATGCAGCTAAGTTATTCGACGCAAAATGTCGTTTTTGGGTAAAAATAAAAATGTGTTTATTATTATTACTGTACCTTTAGATGTATATCATCGTTAGCAAAACAATAAGACATGAATTACAGTTGATTTTAGTTCTTAAAACTATCATACGCCTGATTTAATTAGCATAACTTTCTAGTTTGAGCAAATATATGTGACACGAATAAGAGAGAAGATACCATGGTGTTTCACTTAATTTTAAGTGCTAATAAACTTGAAAATAATTACCACAAACTTAGTACATGTATATTATATTCTTTTCATGTCTCATAGCTGCACAGTAAGAGGTTAGTTAGCAAATATGTACATAATTGCAAAAGGTATGGTATACTTAAGCTGAGTGGGAACAGTATCTTCACATTAACGGTACCTCGTCCCAATGGAAAATGAATATGTATAAGAGCTCTTGAGACATCAAGTAATTTAATAGTTACCGCCATATCTGCGGGCACATTCGTTTCAAACCTCATAGCGCTGATATATACCAGGATGTTAGCAAACATTGTAATAAAATAAAATACTCCAGTAATATAAGCAATTATGGCTATATGTAACTGATACGTTATGAAATTAAGCCATTATCAAAATTAATTAAAAGTAATATTCTGTATTCTCTATTATTAAATAAAGTGATGTAAAATAAATTGTATACTATAATTTATTCTTCCTCGTACTTATAAGAATAAGAGATTCTAATATTTTGATTTAATCCTCAAAAACGAGTGAAAGGTGGAGAAGTATAGTTCTTGGACTGTACATCATAACATATTGTTTCAACGAATGATAGACATAGGCATCACATTCTTAGACAGCATAATATTAGTTAATAAGAGTAACAAAATATTAGTTTCAAAGCAATTGTGACATGGAAATAAATAATTTAAAGACAAAGAGCTGTGATAACACTTTTACTACTTGAGGAAAAGACAAATGCTAGAAGAATCAAGAGAATAGGAGAGAGTTCGGAAGCAAAAATAAGTCGAATACTCTTTGGTTATCTGAAGCTGAGATTCCTTAAAACGTGACCATCAGATTGCTCATAATTGACAGTTTTTCATATATAGTTACTCCCGCCCTAAATTAACACGGCAATATGTTGGCAGATAATAATGAACGGGTTTGAAATGCTATATTTCAGAGGTTAGACAGTGACAGTTATGGACTTTTCATAACTGGTAGTAAAAATGCAGACATTCTACTTGCATTTAAATACTTAACAGTTTATGAAACATTAGTCGTATTTCGTTTTTCTCTGCAGTTTTGAGGATAAACGAAAACGACGGATATGAATCAGCAGATTGGAGGGGAAGGAGGGCTCATTGCATTGCGCTGGTCTTTACTTTTATTTCATATTTTTATATTATTTGTTATTTTTACATATATTATTATTTTATTTTATTTCTTATAAGCAAAAAACGCACAATTTACAAACGTATTAGAATAAAGAAACTGAACTCACTTAGCCGAGTAACAGACTGGATATACACACATATATATATATATATTCATAAGAAAGAAAATTTTTTGCAAGGACTATGGAAACAAAGTTTAAAAACCAAGTCGAAGTGCGCTTAAGCTGCAGGTTCGAAAATCTTTAAAAAGATATTTTAAAGTAACTCCTTTCCTTGAAAATTTATATATATAAATATGTGTGTGTGTGTGAGTTATCAAAAAGATGTAGTAATATTGATGGCGTAGAATGTGGATCCATACTGAAGAGGAAAAGTATCAGCAGAATAAGATTAAATACTCAACTTTATTTCAATCAACATTTGACGCCACAATTTACCTGGCACTCTAATCGTGCCATCAAGAACATTTACATTTTTGATAGTGTTGTGATAGGAAGAGAGCAGAGCAAAATAGCATCTTGACGTAAAGACAGGTAGAAGTTAATTTGCGCATGATTTAAGTTGCTTGTTAAGAGAAAGGTTTCAGTTCTCAAAACTTTTTAAATTCAGATTCCGAATTAGCTAAGTCATGAGCGTTACGCCAGCCATGAAATATAGACTGAAGTAGAAATGACGCTATTGAAGTACAATAAAACAAGTGTTTTTCAGCAAAGCTAGCTTCTTCTTAGCTCCACGCAAGTAGACGTAATAGTACCTGTTCACTTGTCTGCTCATGGTTGTGTAACGTTGATATCTGCAGCCAGGTGTATTATCTGCTGAGACATGCTTTATAGAGCACTTACGTGTTTTCGATTTGAAAGGCCTTTACCTCTGCAAAACTGGAGCAAGGCTAAATGTTTCAGGTGTTTCTTACCACTACAGCCAAGTAAAACAGAGTACAGTGCAATCAACAGATGTCTTTCTCATCCGCCACAACAAGTTCTTCCACTATGTTCAGCTTTATATTCTTCCATTTGCTGTGAACCAAATTCTGAACATCGTATACATCCAACTGTAGGCTGAAATGTGTCCTTATACAAACCTCCCAAAACATTTTACATGGTTTCAACATTGAATCTCAAATTGAAATTTCAAAGCGTTTCAATCAACCTTTTTAATACCATAGATACTTCCAGCGAAATATAATTTTATTGCCTTAAAATTGCACTTCAAAGAATTAGACATATATATGAAATGATTATTTAGTTTTATTCTATATTTCAAATTAATTAAACTGTTTTTTCACATTAAATAAAAGAACAGTAAAAAACGTTTAAGAATACATCATAGCGAAATACTTCATGCTGAACATCCGGATTCAAATTTACCATTTGAAAGGTATAAATTCCAAACTTAGTTAAATCTAGTTTTCTGAACATTTCACTTTAGTTAATTATTACGTATCGTAGGTGCAAGATACTTAATATAAGAAATAGGTATTTATTCCTAAAACCTGTAATATGTTTCTAATTTTTAATCATATTTAAATATAGAAAATACTTTATTTAGCAAATAAAGGTCTGGTATTTAAGCTCTGGAATCATTCTGCATTCAGTGCTCTTGATGGTTATGCTATGAATAAAGTTAAACTCAGTAATGACTTTTATTGAGATTATTTTACTTAGATAGAAATGGCAGAAAATATAATTTTATGACAGCATAAAATATTACTTCCTATTTTTGAAACATTTCTAGCAATTTAAATTGAAATATTTTCAATTTATGTTCGATCATCATATATTATATACGAGATATATAAATATAGGGTTCTGCTTGCTCCATAATGCATCATAAAGAGGGGATAATTAGCACGGGAGAATATATAGCTCATATTTTCTTCAATGCACGTCATGATGTTATTAATTATCACAAGCGAAAATTGCTAGAACAAAAAATTGCTTTGTCAAATTTACAGAAAACTTATACAACTGTAATATGTGAAGGGTCCTTTGTATGCTTAAAACTTCAGATTAATTGATTGCGTGCTTAATTCCTCAGATTGTGGTCTTTCCTGGCGATATGAGCAAGACGTTTTTATAAGTGAATTGTCCAAGTAAATGTTATTATTATTACCAAAGTTCCACCTCCTCTAATTTTGTTTTTCAGATCTCTCTGTATTATCCTAAGTTGTTTGGTTTTTTAAAGTTTTGAAATTTTTACTTACTTTTAGGTTACGATGTATTTTTCAATTATTTTTGTATTAATAGCATACATTTCCAAGTAAATGCTTGCTTTTTGAAAACATAGAATTTTCAGTAGCCTTATGATAATACCAGAATTAGACATATATTAAAATACGAAAGTAAGGGCCAAAAACGACATATGTAAGGGAATAAATTTAAAACAACTGCAAAAAATAATATAATATTATTTGCTTCTTGTTATCTTATAAAAATTGTGGCGGTCCATGCGAAGGTAAAAAAAACTATGTACTGTCCTCTTACATGTCGGAGTCTAGAGACCGACATCCAACAATAAAGCCATTAAGAGATGCAACACGATATGCTCGGCGCAGGGAAACTCAAACTGTTCGCGTATGAGGGTACCCGCGTGTTATCGCTAACCCGGTGTAATCGTTTATCGATTTTCTAGTCCCTGAGAGTTCCCAATAACTGATAACAGAATATTAGGTGAGATACGAGTAGCGCAATCTATAATACGAGAAATGCACACGTGAAAGAGTCCGAACGACAGTAACACCAGACTAAAGTAAGTGCGCGAAGTCGAAAATTATAAATAAGATAGAAATTATTAGCACGGAGAAGAAATACTTTTACTTACGTAAACAATTTCATCATGAGCTAATCATGTCACAAGATATATATAAACTAAACATGTCTGCAATTATATACAGTAACGTACAATTACAACCGAAAAACAATAATAAAGGACAACAGATAGGTAAAATTTGGTAATAAACATATATTAATAATGCAGTTTGATTATTTGTCAGGTGTCTGAGGATCGCAAGCGGTCTTTTTCTATTTGAATCACTTTCGTAGTCACAATCCAGCACTGGGTTAGTGTTGTTTCCAACATTAGGTATATGCAAGAAGAAATTTTGAACGGGTTTGGCAATATAGATTTGTATTTCTGGGATTTCAAGCTCGCGGTGGATTGCCTGTTTCTAATGAACCAGAGACATTTAACCGCTTGCCTGAGTAGAATGTTTTGCACAATCTGTAGTTTGAGCATGTAAGTGTTACAGGCATAGCCCCAAACAGGGCAGGCATTGGTGAGTATGGGACGCAGAAGGGTCTTATAGATAAGTAGCTTGTTGTCGATAGATAAAACTGAGTTCCGATCAATTAAAGGGGCTAGTATTCGTTTACTGACACAGAACTTCGAAAGGAGCTGTGTTATGTGGGGGCACCATGTGAGTTATTTGTCTGAAGTGACATCAGGTTAACGGGCCTGCTTAGTCCACTGGATAGGAGTGTCATACATTATACCACAGAGATATTCATAGTCTTTTCTTCTGGTGAACGGTATTGCTTCTGAATTTTCAACGTTGATTTTAACTTTCCAGGCAATGAGCCAGTGCTCTAGAGCATAGATGTGGTTTTGGAGTGATTGTATGACTGAGCCATGAGATGCATTTTGTGATAGAATTGCCGAATCATCGGCGTACGTAGCCAGGCTGGTGTGTGGTGCTTGTGGAATATCATTCGTGTATATATTGTAGTAGGTAGGCCCAAGGAGACTGCCTTGCGGAACGCCGGCCTTGACGTGGAGTAGAGTATGAGGTGTTGACACGAACAATAAAGTGTCGATCTCTAAGGCAAGAGTGGGTGATGGATGTGATGTACTCTGGGAAACCCAGAGTGATGAACTTGTGCATAAGGCCCTCAAGCTAAACACGGTAGAAGGCTTTAGCTACATAAAGGAAGATGGTACCTGTAAACTGGCGGTCCTGCAGGCTCTGGGTTATAATCTGTGTAACTCTGTACAGTTGGTGTACCGTAGAATGCTTCTTAAGGCACCCACATTCCTCCGGAGTAATAATGTTACACTGCTCGGTGAATTTCAGGATCCTTTGCAGTTACTTTATTTAGTGATGATAGCAGGCTGATGGATCTGTAAGATGCTGGATCAGATGGTGGCTTGCTAGGCTTTTGTACTGTAGTAATTATCGCTGTTTTCCAGGGAGAAGGAAAATGTCTCAGGCGGAGCATGGAGTTGATGATTGATACAAACTTGAGGAGCATAAGAATACCCATGTTCTTGATCATTTTATTGGAGATTTTGTCCAAGCCTGAACTTTCCTTCACCTGTAATTTTTCGATGTAGCCATAGACCTTTGATGGCTTGACAAGAGGTATGTTGTATGTGCGTGGGTTTGTAAGGAATTGTGTTTGCGTACGAGTGGCCAAATGTTATGTTGGGGGGGGATATGTTGTTCGTGCGAAACTGAGAAGCATAGTGATTGGCTAACGACTCAGCTTTCTCAGTTTCGGTGTAGGCAATTCCTTGTTGGCCGGTTAAGGGAGGAATGTTGGTGTAGCATCTCTTTAATTTAGAGATTGTATTCCAGACTAAACTTTCCTCAGCTGAAAGGGAGGTGAGATATATGGCCCATTCGTGTTGTGTATTTTGGCGTGTGAGAACACTGACCTGGTGATTTAACTGATTTAAAAGGGCCTTATCTGCAGGGAACCTGCGCCTCTGCCTTCTTTTCTTGCTGCCTTTCGTTGCGAAAAAATGGCTACTATCTACCATCTGTGTTGTTTAGAAGTTTTTGCTCTCTCACTTTGGGATCATTAATGTGCGGATAAATTACTTTCCATCCAATAAGAATTATCTCATTCGAAAGCCCATCAGAAAAGGAACATATTGCTACTAAGCTCAAGAATGTGTGATTTATCATTACTGGTTAATTAACCAACAAGTAGTTCCATCTTTAATTCCCTGGATAGGTAAAACTTTTAACCAAGTTCAATATGAACTCATAACGTTTTCTTCACTTTACTATGTTATTTTAATCCCTTGTACCTTTTTATTATTATAATTTTATAGAGAAAGTTTTTCTCTCTTCAAATATATAACTTTTATTACATATAATTCAGACCTGTTTAAGTAATTACCATTTTTAATTGAAATTTTAGTAATATCTTGATACTAAAAACAATAATTTTTCATTGTTTCAACTATTGAATACTGCTATAACTGTAATGGATATGCACATATTTTAAATTTGCAACTGTTTAGCTTGGTTAAAATTTGATAAACTTATAATAATTTTATAAATTAAATTTCTCTCTCTCTTTGATATAAGTCTTATTTCTGTATTTAAAATACTTCAAAAGTTATACTAATTTTCTTAATTTTCTTCTTGTATCTTTAAATATTTAAATTTCATAGAATTTACTTGCTAACAATGCACATGCGCAAATATGAAACTGCACTTACTATAAATGCATAAATAAGTATTTATTCCAGCCACAAAATTTATACCACATTTAAAAAATTCTATATAAACATATATTGCTAAATAATTTATTTTTATACATAAAATTACTTTCATAATTTGGCAACTTGCTAAAAACAACTTTCATCTACTTTCGTAACAATAACTTAAACCTTACATTTATTACATCACCATTAAATCTACTTCCTCAGTCATAATAAAGTAATTGTAAGTCATTTTTCTTATGTTTACCATATATATCGTCTTTATGTTTTTA
>KK121397.1:18926-35825 GCA_000611955.2 Stegodyphus mimosarum | reverse complement strand
CCTTGATAATAATTTGCACAATTATTCTTTAAGTAATATATAATGTTCATATATACATATATCATGTTCATATACTGTAGAGACATTAGAAGTTTTGATGATGAGAGACGTGAAAATTGAGTAATGCTCTCGCTAGTGCCCGAACCTCGGATCTCTCGAATACGCGCCAAATGTGCTGACCATTACGCCACGAAGGCATGCTAAGAAGGCGCGTGAAATGCCTTATATACTCTCCCTTTTAAAGGGCGACTGGGGATTAGGGGATCCAATCGCCAAATCCTAGTGGTGGAGAATCATCATGTACCAACTTTTTTAGTTTGGGTGCCACTGTAGAGACTTAGGATTTTTGATGCTGAGAGACGTGAAAAATGAGTAATGCCCTCGCCGGAACTCGAGCCTCAGACGTCTCGAATACGCGCCGAGTGTGCTGACCATTACCCCACGAAGACATGCTAAGAAGGCGGTAGAAATACTATACAATCTTCGCATAATATAATCACTCTTCACTTAATTATAATAATCATATAAATATAATAATAATAATTAATTCACATGGCTATAAATAGTTACATAAGTGTACTATTACTAATAATTAATTCGGATAATTATAATAATTACAATAATATAATTACATAATGAAAGTAAACTTTAATATAATTCACATAATTATAAATAATACATATAGTACACAAAATAATTTGGCAGTTAAAATGTTTTCAATAATTCAAACTTAAGCAAGTTTTGTTTCCATCACTTTGCTTACATCTTTAATGATTCCAAATAACACTTAATATGTTGTCTTTCAATTCATAAATAATTTATGAATATTTATTTAATATTCCTAAATTATTTATTCAAATATTTAAGTTAACTTTACTGGATAAGATTGATTTATTCTGTAGCATGGAAATATAGTCCTCCACAATTTTCTTTGATAACCAAGCAGAATTCCAGTCTAAGCTAAACAGTGCAACATACTTACTTCATTAATTTTTTTATATTTTAATGAAATCTAGTTTTCATTTAGTAACGGCATAATACGTTTTTAACTTCTGGTTGTGCTAAGTAAACCACGCTTACAGATAATTGAAGGTATTTAACCGACCTCATATATATAGTATCATATATATAGTGTATCAATATATATAGTGTACCTCATATATATAGTGTATCAATATAATATGCTTAAAATATTCTTTCATATGACTTAAAATTTCTGCTCAGTAATATGAGAAAACATATGAATATAATACGAGCAAAAATACTTCTGTTTATAATAATGTGTTCAAATGTTGTGAAGCTGTTCAAGCTTCTTCATATTATTTTGATACATGATTATATCCAGATGTTATGTTTGAATGAGTGTGACAACATTGCAAAAATTTCGTTTAAAGATTACATTACTTTGATGCAAGATCTGATGCTTTTCATCTGATAGCGACTTCTTTAAATATTAATTTTATGCACTTATCGAATGTTATTTAGAAGTATGAAACATTAACTTAATGGAAAGGGATTGTTTTTGCATAATTTATCGAACACATTGCAAGAGCTGCATTACCATGAAAATTTTACAATTTCCTCTAGCAGCAGATTGTTAATTTTCTCTTTGTTTGTTGAACATAAATTATATATAATTTAATTCCATCATATATACATATATATATATAGAGAGAGAGAGAGAGAGACTATAAATTTCTTTCCCGCTTGATAACTTTCTAAGAATAATATATTTTTAAAAAATAAATGCGTTGAAAAAAAGCAAAGTGAAAAAACGGAAAACCGATACTTCTACTAACCTGCGTGCGCAAGTTGAAATAACGATGAGAAACATTCCCTACCCTCCCGTACCTATATAAACAGCAGAAAGGCTGATGCAGTGGATGACTTCGCAGTTTTCCTGGGAAACCGCGCATTTTGGTCAACCATTCTTCCTTTTTAGCTCTTTTCAAGTTCAGTGCTTATTAACCTCCAGTGAACAAACATTATTATCAAAAATGAGTTGTAGAGGAAAAGGACAAAAAAGCGCTGCTGTGATTTTCCCAGCGTGGTTTATACATTAGCTTTTCCCGCACGTGCGCTACTGATTTCCCCAAACACGTGGTGTGGCAGGGAAAATTCAGGGATTAAGACACAGATTTTTTCCCGTTCTGTAATTGCTTGCGGATAATTGAAGAAAAAGAAGCAAATAGAATTTTTCGCTTCATTCCTCTTCACTCCTAAAATTAAGGAGAAAAAAAAATAATATTCAAGTAAATTTTTCGTCATGTCTGTGTTATCAATTATAAGATATTGTCGCAGAACTAAAACCGTCTTTGCTGTGGTAATGCTGTTCGGCATAGCTAGAAAAGGTAAGAAATTTTATGTATATTGTTATTTAAGACCACCGAAAAGTAATAATTCCTTGTTTGCACCTGATACTGTGAATATTTAAATAACAATAAAATAATGCTTCAAAATTTATACAGTACCAATTTGATATTTTAGATACGATTTTTATATATATGCTGTTTTAGGGAACTAAACTGAAGGCAATGTATGAGGAATTTTTATGTGTTTTTTCAACAGAAGTCATTTATTTATTGACACAATTTGTTTTTTATCTGCATTTGAGAATTTAAAATCTTTACGTATGTACATATAATAACAGAGTTTACTGAAATGACTAAAATGTAACTGATTTTTTATGAGGAAATTTCAGTTTATTTTGCACTTTCAATGCAAATTTGAATCTTTCTTTCTTTCTTTACATATATATATATACATATGTCATAGTTTCGGAACACAGTCGCGATGGCAGAGTGGTAAGGCGAGAGGAAAAAGTTGATACCAAACTAACTTCAGCCAATTAACACCTTTATTTGCAGATTTGTAGGCATACTAGAATAATTTCTTTTAGACAATATACTCTTTAATCATAGCAATTACGATACTTTCTTATATCCGGCATAAAAAGGTGCGATGTCATTTCAGGCAGGAAAGCATAAGCGGCGCAGATATGCTTGCATGGCGGAAGTTAGGAAAAAAGGAAGGTAATTCCTCGACAAGCAGAATTTATACTGCGTAGATGCAAAAACGAATCTAAATCCATGATTGGTCAGTTTTACTTTTAGTTACCATTTTTCAAGCAACGTTATGTAATTGTGAATGATCTCGAACCTGGGAGAACAGATGAACCCAGGGGGAGATCACCAAATTCAGTATGTCAGCTTTGAGATCGCCAACCAGTTTTTAAAACAGCGGTCATATTTTGTTATATCTTACAAATGGGGAAGATGTGAAATATAATAAAATAATACGGTGGCTTTGCTTTAAGCGAAGAGCAACCTCTAATTAACTTTCCGCGATTTCAAGATCTTCCCCCTAGTTCCAGCACTTTCCAGAACTCTCTCACCTGTTATGTAACCACTACTATAAATAGCTCCAAGCGCCATTTTTCGTCAGATCGCTTTCTGCTATTACCCTGGTGAACAAACGCTTTGCTGTGCCTCTTCGCTTTTCTTTCTTAAAAAGTATCTTCTAAATTTATTAGTATTACTATTTAAATGATTATCGAATAGGTGATCTTTGTGTAAAGAAAAATGAGTTGTCGTTTTAATCTAATAAAGATGTGTAAGTGAAATTCGTCTGTCGTCAGTCTGCAGCCTTTCCATTCGCTACGAAAACATACGGGCTCTCGACTGCAAATATCACATACACATATATTTTTAAACATTTTGTGCTTTATATATATATATATGCAAATTTGATTGTGTATTTCATACAATTACAGAAATACATAAAAATATATCTCAACAGCTCTTGGAAAAAAAATATACACTTCCTAATGCTTTGCATTTCCTTACATGCGCATATTTGTTATAAATGTGCGTAAATGTGATCTATAAACCAGTGAAATGTGAATAAGTATACGTTAATTATTTCTTATGCAGTATTCTTTTATAATTTGAAAGCATAAATATCGTTTCAGTTATAAATGAAATAAAAATGGCAACTATCTGAAACATTCTAAAAGTTACTATTGATTTGATATATCAAAATATCATTTACAATGGGTTATAAATGATTGCAAAATTTGAAATGACAGAGTATATGCCTGGTGAACACCTCTGAAGGCTATAAATTTAAATAAATTAGTAACTGAAGTTAAATATTATAAAAATGGTATAGAAAAGACTTCGAAAATAAGTGAAAAAGGCAACTAATTCTTATTTTTATATGAATGTTTTAATACACATCCAATGTACAGTGCAGATTAGCAAAGGTGCGTACACAAATTCTTGATATACTGGTCGTTTTATTGGATATATATATATATATATATACCCAATTTATTTTTAAAATCTTCATTTCTTCATATCTGAATATTGCATCGCTCAGTTACTTTATTTGTCTTATCACAATTTATTAATGTTTCATATACAATAATTGTAGCATAACTCACAACTAGATTGTTAATATTTGACTATAAGTCCGACTGACCATGAGCCCTTTGAACACGAACCTATTTCTTGACATAAACGTTGTTGAATACAAAAACTGAAGAATGACGATAGAAATTTATTTCCGCGAATCTTATCTATTCTAAAACAGAAATTGGAGATTATAAAACAGAAGATAGAGATGAAAATATTACGAAGGGTATACGTATGTGAATATATCATGCCGTGATATAATAAAAAATGAAAGCTCTCCAAAAAAGGAAAAGTCTCCAATTAGATATCCTGAGCCCGAAGTGTGCAAAGCAATGATTGCTAATCAAGAAATGCCCTATGAAAATATATGTATGTTAGCAGACAATGAACAAGCATTATGGAAGAAGGTCATGGATAAAGAAATGTAGAATATGAACGACAATAGTGTATGACTTGTAGAAGGGTTGCCATCTTGAAAAAGGCCCTTTCCTACTAGTGAATTTTATGACAACAGCAAGATGGTAAGTACAAAGCTCGACGTACAGATCGTGGCTTCAGGCATAAAAGAAGGTACTGACTATAATATTCTCTTGTTATCAGTATGCTTGCCTTACGTTTTATTCTGGTAATTATTCTCCAAGAAAATTTAAATACATTTGTCTTAGATGTTAAAACTGCTTTTTAGGTACTTATATATTAACGCAACTACTTTGGAGCAGTTTGGCGATTTTTTAAAGATGAAGAGGTGGTCCTTTAGAAGACGGTTCTCAGATTCGTAAATCTGTAAAATTTATCAATATATGAAAAGGAAACATACTATAGCAATTAAAAATATAAATTTGAATCATTAAATAAAGATTAAGTGAGAATTCAAAAAATAAAATACCTACATTCTTCAAATCTTTTTGCACTATTCTTCTTCTGAAATACACAGCAATTTGTGCTTGATAAAAAAAATCAGAGAATTGCAGAGACTCGGTTTCATGCAATTGTCGGCAATAGTTGTTCAGCGCAGGCAAATTACCTAAGCTCATATTTTAAAACTACTAAGTTTAAGGCAAAAAAATATCACAATTTGTTTATAAAAACAATTGGAACATGGAATGCAACGAAAAAGAAAGCATATGAAAATGGCGTCATAGCTCGACTAAAGGATTGTTATGAGGATGGTTGGCGGAAGAATGGTTACGTATGTAGTTACCAGAGTTTAGCATTTTCTGAAAATTTAGCGACTTTTACTAAGGTGGTTGCCTTAATACGTTAAGTATACTTTTTTCAATGATGATTTAAAAGTTATATATTTGAATCAACTAAAACGTTATTATGATCGTAGTGATATAAAATGTGGAGTTAAAAAGAGCTTTTATGGGCTGAAACAGACATGCGACGGGGGACGTGGGCACCACCCCTTTACCGTTGGTTAATTGGTGCAGCGCCACGTCCACCAATATCTGGAGTTGAACCTTGAATCTTTCAAAAGAGCAATTACATGGCCATACAAGGGCTGTTTATATTTAGTATTACATTCATGTTTGCTGGTTAACATATTCTATGGATAACATGATTTACAGAGTTACATACTGACTTTACCTCTCATTTCCGACATACAATGCATATGCATTACCTGAATTACATTAAACTTACATTGCGTATGATTACTTTCGTATACAGTTACAGTTTTTAGCTGTACATTTCAATAAATATACCTACATTACTTTTAGATTGCATATAAATACAGTTTGCATATACAGTTACATGTGAAAGTATTACATGTGCCTTACATTACATTATTTTTATACATACATAGTCAGACACGCCTGCTTCACATATTACTTAATTTTACCTACACTGCTTAACTTTAGGTCACATATACTTGCAGTTACATACAGATACGTGCAGATACATTCTGATTAACTTGTAGATACTAATATTTACAAACATAATAGTCTTACAGGTTACTTACATTACATGTTATTTGGGTACTTATTGTATAATTTTCCAGTACATGAAATAGACATTCCTATATATACATTGCACTTTGTTAGACATCCTATATCCCTTATTCATAATACAAAACATATATGTTACCCATGCATTTTTATTAGACATTTTTGCATTTATATGGCATTACTTTAAATTGCATTACTTACTAATACATAGCTTACTGATACACAAAAATATTTACTTATTTACATATATTACACTCCCTTACATTACATTGCTTACAGATGTGTGCAAATTCATACATTCGTTATGCCTACATTATATATCAGACTCACATTGCATGTCATTATGTTACATTGCATTATTTTTCAGACTTACGGTTTAATTTCCTGAGGCTGAAACAGACACCAAGACGGTGGTATAAAAGATTTCTTAATTTCATAGTAAAGTTATGAGTCCAGTAATTAACGAGTGAGCCTTGTATTTTTACTCGCCAAAAGAGCGCTTAAAATGTATTGCTTTTCAAAGGTAGTGCTCTTTATGTGGATGACTTACTAATTGCTATATCAAATAGTCATAAACTTAATGCAATTATTGAATTGTTAATTTAAGAATGAGAGTTTAAAAGCACATAATATCACAAAGGAGTTTACTTGTTCAATTATATAAATTGCTGAATTATTAACTAAATCGTTACCTAGGATAAATGAATGAAACGAACCTAAATGAAAATTCAGTTCCAGCGACGACGCCGTTCACTCAACTGCTCCAGATATGCCTCACACATGATTATCAACCTGTTTCTTTTAAATATCATATCATTTACCGCAGATTTAATCTGGCAAATTGCTATTCACCGGTAAGTAGTCATTACACTACTGGCATATAACTATATTACAATCCATGTGACCAAGGAGCCTATTAATCGTAAAATCTTTCTTATCTGCTTTATCTTTGGTGTTGTATTCATGTTATAAAATTATAAACTACACCAGAAAATTATGAAAAATCTTAAAATACCAAAAAATTCTGTATTCTCCTTAGCTCAGTGGTTAGCGCGTTAGACTCGAGAATTTTTCCGAACTTATAATATTTTTATAAGTTCTTCTTTTTGTCTCTGTAATTTTTCTCAAGTCATGTTGACTTCCTTTTTATTTTTCCTTAACGTCTTTCATGTATTTTTTCCTATTTCTGCTCCCTTTTATTAACTATGATGTGGAGGTAGAGGGTTTTTTACCCTAGGCACTCCGTAATAATTAATCCTTGGATTCTTGGAATGAAAATTTACATTTGTGCGGTTTATTTTAATTTAATTCTGAATGGGCGATTAAATGCCGGTATTGTGAATATACCACATCCTGTTTTATGCTAAGAGTATCATCTCATAAATAAAAGGTATATGCAAAACACGTAAAACTTCATCAAAAACAAAAACATGCAAATATTCAAAACTTCATCAAGACTGACTGATAGTTTTTACGGGGTACACATAAGAACGCAGTATTCGAACTACGAATTTAAGAGAATAGTATGTAGTAGATAAATTTGGTAGCTGTAACTGCCGATGGCTGTTTTTATTCCGACAAATCTTTCACGTTGTTTTTATACCTTTCCGTATGCATATTTAAAATATACCTTATTTTTCATTCTATCCGAATCTCAGGTTACAACAGCATCTGGTAAAAATATATTTACGGGTGCCCCTTGGGGAAAACTGGCAATTTTTGCCATGGACACCAAGTTTGTGAGGCTTTGTGTAATGGCGATTTTTGGCTCAAACATCGTCTCTACACAAAGCCGAAATAACAAGTCAAAGAACTGCACACAATTCAATCAAAGAATTGCACTTGGTATCCATATACACATCGACCTATTTTGACTTAAAAAAATCAGAGAATTGCACAAACTTGGCGTTGTGCACTCCCTTGACGTTGTTCATGTACACACCGTTCTATTTTCACTTAAAAAGTCAAAGGAGCAGCCAATTTTACTCTAGAGCCAAACAAAAAATATATAACCTCAATAAAATACATTTTAAATCAAACAATGAAATAACAGAAGAAAATTCATCTTAGCACTCCACAAACAAAAAATCTACTTATCTTATTTAGAAATTTCCGTGTTTTCTATCAAACAAAATTCCTTAACAGCATCCAAAAACTTCCTAAAATTGTCTGGACTAGAATCTGTACACTGGCTTCACCACATAAATTCACAAAAATAAGAGTATCCTCCGGCGTTTGACCATACGCATTTCCTTTCTACAAATAGGACACTTATAATGGCTACTAAGTAAAATTCATTTACACACCAGTCAGTTAATGCTATTTTCCCTTACGTTCCAAATCGTACAGAAATTAAAATTAATTTTGCCGTGTAAAGCACAAAATAACCAACGTACTTCCCAAATAACATCCAACACACAAGCCTTTAAAAATCTTTTCCCATCATTCAAATCCACCACAATCACGCAATCAATTACATCATAATAGGTTTTCCATAATATTCAACTAAACAGCTTATCATAAATGAAACAACATGCCGATAAATGAAACAACTGAGTGATAAATCCAAGGGGCACCCTTAAATATAGAATAATCCAGTAACTTTTCAGTAATGAGTTAAATTGAGAGTATATTTATTACAGTTATTTGGTACTTAACGTATTAACGCAGACACATTAATAGAAGTGGAAAAAAATTGCGAAACTGCGGCAAGGGGATTGCGCTAATAAGTTAGTAGCTTGGTGTTTTTTAAGTGTAAGGTAATAATCGCAAATATTTTTCATAGGAAACATTTAGAATGAAGGAAAAAGTATAATCACGAATTTGTATTTGATAAAGCATATTTAAACTCGCATATTTAACTCGTATATATAAGCATATTGAACTCGTAAATATGTGAATACCATTTGGGAAATAGAAATAAAAGTGAAATTCGGATGTACTAAAATAATTTTCTTTTAGTAAATTTGCACTCGTTTATTTTCGCCTGGAGTCCACTGTCAGTTTCATTCATTAAAATTTCTAGCAGTTTTATTTATATTAAACTTCAGAAATGTAGCTTCCTTGGATATCGTTAGTATTTTCAAATAATATTACTCTGTAGAAGACGTATAATGTTCTCATGATTTGACATATTCAATAACCTAATGTAACCCCAAAAGAAGGAATTTTACAGCAATCAGCCTATTTTAGTAGCGTTTCTTTGTTTATTTGTTTCTCGACAGAGTTTCCATATACATATTGTTGCGAAAAATTCGGCGGTTGCGCCTGTATGTAAGCTTTCCGGCATAGCACTAGGGTTGCCATAAAATAGTGTATGGTAGGGTTGCCAGATTGGCGACTTTATCGTTCATTTGGCGACCAAATGGACGATATCCCATGGTCCAATCGGGAAGCTTCTAGAATAACTTCCTGTCGAGATATTTCTCGAAACGTGTGGAACCTAAAGAAAAGCTATATAAACCCCTTCGTTTCTGAGAGCCGGCGTTGTGAAGTAGTGTGATTAATCGTGAGAATAGCTGCTTACTGTGAGTGCTAAGCTACGCGAGAGTTTTGTGAACGGAAAGCGATCGAGATAGTGGTTTGCCGTGAAGCGACCTTTACAGTATAGCTTGACAGTGTATTGGTGATTGTTCCACGGTGTCTATTATAAGTTTAGTGTTGCCGTGAAGCTACCTTTACAGTTACAGCCTGAAGCTGTGTTGCTGATTGTTTCAGCGTATGTATTGTAGATTTTCGACGCTTTTAAAGGTAATTTTGGAACTGTGCTGTAAATAGTGATTCTTGTAAATAAATTGTGCTTTTTATTGTTCTACATCGTGTTTTCATCGGATACTCTCAAATCCACGAACCCGTATAACGCAACAATATTTTTGGGCAATTCATCTTTGCCCCAGTGAGAACTCAAATTTCATTTTGCATTCATTTGTCACTTTGGGCTCTTTTAACAGAAAAACATTTTAGTCATTTATCCCCCATTCCACACTTTGTTTTAATTTCTGAACATTAATTAAAGTCAAATTTCGCTGCATTGAAACGTCAACGGATCGATGTTTTGGATCTCTTTATCCGGATGTTCTCGATATCAATTCCATAAACAGATTTATGGGATTGCTTTTGTCGCAATTGTGAGGCGCCTCGTGTTCCAGATGTTCCCCCAAATCATTGAGTAATTTTTAAATAGAAGTATATCTATTCTCGACCATAAGAAGAGGAGAATCCAAAAGTTCAGGCGAAACAGATCCATCCCCTTATAAATCCACTACTGTTCAATCTGGTAAATAAAATGGATGATCTCGCAAAAACATACACAAACTCAGTGATGAAGCTTAAACATGTTGATTAACATAATTATACTTACCAGAAGATGTGAATAATAATTGAGAATGATAAAATTTCAGAGTTAATCATAACTACTATATGCGCACTTTTTAAATATTTTCCTTTTCTTTTTTAGGGTTTAGTTCATTATTGATGAAAATGATAAGGCTTTCAACACAAACATGGTTTCGATCCTTCAGTTGATATGCGTATTTCATTCTGAAATCAGCTTTTCTAACTATGATTTTTCATGTTACGTATAACACATATATATAAACTAACTCCAAATAAATGATAAAAATGTTGATGAGCTTAACTCTAAATTTAATTTTTGTCTGAGAACAAAATGAGTTTGAAATCTTCTGCTAGTTCTATGATTTCAAGAAAACTGTATTTTTATATGTTTTAAGAACTCTTAATTCTGCTGTTTTTATGATTAAAAGCAATTAGTGGTAGACATCGCTATTTTGGCATTTGCGGTAATACGCGCTCACTTTTCTTGATGTTAATATGATCAATATCAGGCCAAGAATCTTTACTATCAACGTCTTTTAAATTTAATTTCTCTCAACAATTCTGGTCAGATACATTAATTAATGAAATGCTTGTTCTTTTTTGGAAGGGGGGCCCCAAATTACTTTGAAATGGACAAATGTTTGATTTCATCATTTTCATTTTCAACAACTTTAGGAGGTCAAAATACAGAAAAAAATTTAGAACGATGGGTTTATAATAAATCTTGTTACTTACGTTTTAATCAGTTGACCGTGAAAGTTAAGTACCGTTGAATTATGAGATGGAGTTGAAGATCCCACCAAAGTTGTGCCTGTCTTTCTTACTTAATATTGAAGGTTTGCTTTAGTTTAGTTTGTTATGGCAAGGTACAGTATCTGCCTAAAGGTAGGGGTAACTTCGTGGAAGACTATCTAAAGGAAACAGACTCGTATACACGTTACACATGGAGAAAACCACGAAAACGACCATGCAACTAACCCGTTCGCCAGTAATAGTATCCTGGTCGGAACTGCCAGTGTTCAACGATTTTATAGCTCGGCTGCTGTTAGACCTGCTTAACTCTAAAGAAACTGACTTCTCTTTATTTAATAAACAATCAGTATTCGGCAATTTCTGTTCTTCTGTTAGGCACACCGATTATTCTGGAATTTGTGTTTAGAGTGCAATGAGCAAAAACTTCTCGCTGGTAATAAGTCTAGTCTTTTATTGTTTTATCAGCCATATTCAATATACTATAACCCTGTCCAATAATACATATTCTTTTATAGTAGGATCCCATAATTTTGAAATTAATCCACCGCTTGTTGTTTTATAGAACACTTCCCGAATTTTAATAACGTTCTTTTATAAAATACAAGAAAAAATACAAGAATAATATCTAACTTATATCCTTGTTCATAAAAACAAAACGCGCCTTAGCCACAATCAATCGAGTTTATATCAAACGAATGAGTTCAAAAGAAAACACAACGTCCCTACGCAACATTTATCCACAGCTGGGGCTAAATTATGTTCTTTGGTGATAGTTTCACGATCGACAGTCTAATACGTAAGTACCTAAATCTCAGGGAGTTTTATGAAATCAGCATAATATCTTTAAGGAAAACATTATAATATTAATTCTGCACATACACACAAAAAAGGGGCGCGGTTCTATATCGTTCATTCTACTGCGCCGATTAACGAAATTTAATTTGCGTGTTTCATGTCTCGAGAGAGTGACTTAGGGTATGCATTAGATTTATATAAACCATTGTCCTAACTTAGGCATTCTGACACAAAATCGAACTTTTCTGAGATTATACACAAATTTTTCTCCATATTTCGATTCCACCGCTTAAATTATGCGAAAGTGCAAATTTGGTAAAAATAGCACGAGTAGTTTTTAAAAAAATAGCTCTCAAAATTTCAGCTCTTCTAATTGAGTTTGGTATATATTTATTTATATATCTTTTTTTCTTAAACTTACCTGAATCCTTCTTTCACAGTTCGAAATTTAGGTTCAATACAAATAAAAGTATATATATATTTTAAATTTATGTTTTAAATTTATATTTTTAGTAATTTTTATGAATATTTCGAAAAGAAATTTAAATATAATTCTCGGGGCGAACTAAAAAAATGGGGGCCAATATAAATTTTCATATTATCAATTTCTAAATTAACGCTTACTTTTCTCAGTGTTCTAGCGGCTGGTTTACTCTGGTTTCCAAAGCCAAACAATTCCTCCACATCCAGGTTTTATAATAAGATTCAGTTTCCTAGCCACAGACTGTTTCAATAAACACGAACCGGAACCCGTATCTATGATTGCAGTAATTTCTTCTCCATTATTGATACAAGCATATTTTAGATATACAGTTGGTGAAACACCTGAGTTCTGATTCACATGTGTTCTAGCGGCTGGTTTACTCTGGTTTCCAAAGCCAAACAATTCCTCCACATCAGGTTTTATATTAAGATTCAGTTTCCTAGCCACAGACTGTTTCAGTAAACACGTACTAGAAACAGTCTTTATGATTGCATTCTTCTCCATTATTGATGCGAGCATATTTTAAATACACAGTTTGTGAAACATCTGAATTCTGGTTCAAGGATAAATTATTTTTAAAATTTGTCAAGTCTTAAACGTACACTTTTTAAAAGTATGACCCTTTTCATTACATTTCTTGCAAATAATTTATTTTTTATATTGAGGACAATCCGTCGCTATATATCCATAATCATTGCAATTGACGCATTTCAGCTCATCCTTTTCGTTGCGGTTACGAGAATTACATTCCTTTTCTCTTTCGTCTATTTTATAAAATTTATTTCTCAAATTGTATTTACTATCAGACCTACATTGAAATTACTATCTGTCTGCATAGAATCGCTAAAATCGCATTTCTTGGTCTTGAATACTGATTATAGGATCCCTCATAAAATTTAGAACCAAATTTAAGCTTACGATTATGCCTAAAAGTTTTATTTTCTACTTGAAGTTCTTTCATCCCTGACCGAATATTTTCATACTCATCTATTTTTTCAGCCAACTCTTCAGGATTAATTAATTTAGACCAATCATCAATGAAATGATCTCTTATAGCAGCGGTGAGCCTTTTCTTTAATTTCTCCGCAATAATAAGCTGTTTTAAAGAGTCAAACACTGTTACATTTAATCCAGCAAGCCAATGTTCAAAATAATTTTTTAATTGAAACACGAAGTCCCTCCACGTATTACGCAACATTTTAATATGATCAATGAACGTTTGCCGAAACTCTTCCGGGCTTGACTTAAATTTTCTCAATAGCAGTTGTTTAACGTGCTTATAGTCGTTAGTTTTTTCTTCTGGCTCACGGGCAATTTATTGAGTTATTTCATAAAGCAACAAACCCAACAGCTGAGAAACCAAATTTGTTCTTCTAACTCAATACGTCGTGCCTGTCTCTCAAATAAGGCTAAATAAAAACTTATATCACCTTCATTAAAATCATGCCTATGCATTAATTTACTCATATCACAAAAATTACTTTTACTAACATTAGAAGCAACAGAAACATTTACTTTACTACTTTTGATTACCGCTATATATTTTCAATTTTTCGAGTTCGAATGTTCTTTGCTTATCTTTTTCTAAAATTTCCATCTCTTTTTCCCTGTTTAAACGATCTAACTTTTCCATGTTTAAACGATCATTTATAATTCTATCTAGCATTTGTTTACTAAATTCTTCGTTATAGTTCTTACTATACAAAATCATATCCCTCAAACCTACAATTTTAATATCAGAAGGAACATCTACATCAAGTTCCAAGGCAAGTTCCTTTAAGTCATATTTCTTGCCGTTTGCCAAATAAGCCATTTTCAATTTTCAAATAATAATACAATAATTATACTTAGTTTTTTTCCGTTTAATACTTAGACATAATACAATGCATGCACGTACCTTTCTACTTTCGGTTTTGGCGAGCTTCTGCATTCAATTTAGACTGAACGTATATTAAGGCAATATATTGTTAAATCCTTGCTAATAATCCTTGTTAATCCCACTTATGAATTGTTAGTTACTTTATCTATTAAGAAACATTCTTCACTTACGCAAAAAAATCGTTATTCACGCATTACTTACATATCACTGAGACGGTACAACTAAAAATTCAAAATTACTATGCGCACTTCATAAACATTACCGTTCAACTCGACACTTGGCATCCATCATAATGTTGTCTTTGCCACTCGGGGAAATATATTTTAAAATAAAATCAATGCGTTGCGTTTGCATATATATATATATACACAGTCCAGTCACATTAATGTGACCACCACGTACTTTCCATGTCAGAGTTAAATAACCAATCACAGAAGGCAGGTGGCAGCACAGTGCAGTTGAGCGTATATAAAGGGTGTGAAAACGGAACATTTCGGAAAACATTTCAATCGTTGGCGTAATGCAGAAACGAAGCGATTTATCCGACTTCCAAAAGGGCATGATCATTGGCTTTCGGGCCAAGGGTGGAAGCATTTCCGAAACGGCTGAGTTTGTGAACTGTTCGCGTGCCGCCGTGGTAAAAGTGTACCGTGCATGGCAAAATGGGACTGTCCAAAATCAGCGACGTGGCAAATGTGGTGCACCACGGGCCATAGATGACAGAGGCGAACGACGGTTGCGGAGATGCGTTCGGGCAGATAGACGGGCTACCGTTGAGCAACTGACCACCAAAATGAACCAAGGGGCTACCAAAAGTGTCTCCCAAAGTACTATTCAGCGAACATTGCTGCGTCTGGGCCTCCGAAGCAGACGCCTGGTTCGTGCACCTATGCTGACTGCTGTTCATCGACGGCGAAGGCTAGAATTTGCACGCCAGTACAGCAGCTGGACGTCCACTGAGTGGCGACAGGTTGCGTTTTCGGATGAATCGCGTTTTATGCTCCATCGGACAGATGGACGTTGGCGTATAAGGCGTGAAACCTCTGAAAGGAACCACCCTGCAACCATTGCCGGAACGGTCCAAGCTGGAGGCGGGAGCATTATGGTCTGGGGAATGTTTTCCTGGCATTCTCTAGGTTCACTGATCATTGTGGAAGGCACAATGGATCAATACAAGTACGCATCTGTCCTTGCGGACCATGTTCACCCCTACATGCGCATTGTTTTTCCTCAGGATGATGGCATCTTCCAGCAGGACAATGCGAGGTGCCATACAGCTGCCAGTGTACGTGCGTGGTTCGAAGAGCACCAGGATGAGTTTACCGTCCTCCCCTGGCCAGCAAACTCACCTGACTTAAACCCAATCGAGCATCTGTGGGACCATCTCGATCGAGTTGTTCGCGCCATGGTTCCTCAACCGCGTAATCTAGCGCAGCTGGCCACGGCATTAGAGTCGGCATGGCTCAACATCCCAGAGAACACCTTCAGGGACCTATGTGACTCTCTTCCTGCACGTCTCGCAGCAGTCCGCTCTGCGAAAGGTGGTTATTCTGGCTTTTGACAGATGGTCACATTAATGTGACTGGACTGTGTATATATCATTATCGTTATGAGGGTACAGCCCCTATCCTCTTAGCAGGCACAAGCCAGGTATATGATCAAAACATGGGACCGGCCAGATGTATGTATTATGTATGCAAATACTAATAAGGAGTGAAAATGAAATGCACATTTTTTAAACCCGTCCTGCGCTATAGCTGCAGGATTGAAGTAAAATAAATTTAAAGCATCTAGCGTAAACTTAAAGCATTTAGCAACTATTAATATTGTTGAGGAATCGTCTTGCTTTCACTCCAATTTACTTTGAAGCCGTAGCGTCTTACCCGCCCAACCAGCCGAAATGAAATTTTAGATATTTATATCTAAATATTAGACGTTGTGATGATTTAAAATAAGAGCTCTGATTGTTAAGGTTACAGTATAAAAATTTCGAAATTTTCGTATGGCCATTTTTCCCTGCTCTTATCGCCGCTTTTCTAGTTCGCTTCAAATGTACTGTATACACATGAAAGATATAAATTTAATTATTTAAGGCTGGGCGCCGATTTAGCTGTGTCTGAGTCAAAAATAGCCTACAGTTAAAGAAATGTTAAATTAGTCTCAATTCCATCTCCTTCATCATGAATCGGCTTTTATACTTAATTCAACATTGGTATCAGTTTTAATTACATGCATAAGCTTACGATTGTATATATATATTTATTGTGTATATATATATATATTTATTTA
>KK121397.1:0-17288 GCA_000611955.2 Stegodyphus mimosarum | reverse complement strand
TTCATGATCTTATAATAGTAACTAGAACAGAAATTGTGGCAATGCGAATTTTAAAAAATCTCTTATGATTTAGATAGATTTTGGAATTAAAGATTAAAAAAATATCCATTTCAAGAACATGAAGATGAAATGATAATTCATAACTTAACTGAATGCGTAAAATAAATTTTCATACAGTAAGAAATACAGTAAGCAAAGGTATTAGCCATTTTCAGCGTCATGGATAGGCAAAAATAACTACAAATCATTGATCGCATCCAATTTATTAAATTGTAACAATAAGTGTTACAACATGTTACGAACTCGTGCTTTAATAGAATCATTTCAATTTCAATGTGGAGTATCTTCACTGGACTCAAGGAAAATGTGTGTTAAAACAAAATGTCAAAATAGCTGAAAACTACCAAATTATTTTTCAAATGCGTGAGTTAGCTACATAAAGGATTTTTTTGCCTTCACCTTCAGGTGCACGTAAGTTTTCCACAGAAAATCATCCATAAGGACATTCTCTTTCTAAATAGTAGTTCTACTTAGCAGCATGATTTCCTGCAGTTATATAAATAAGCTTTAAATAATACTGGGAAAGATAAGAGCTTTGATAATGATTTAAAACTTCAGTTTTGTTTTAAGGTGGAGATCTGATGCTTTGTTAATAATGCAACTCGAGGACTATAATAATGTTTAGCAAAGTTGAATTAATCATATCAGAAGAGAAACACACCAAAGTGAAACTTAAAATAACTAAAGAACATCCTTGTATTTGCATAGATTTAGACAAAAAATCAATAAGTTTCGAGGGCAACAGGTTCCTCTTCTTCAGGAACTAAGAAATTTGCAAGACTGGAAAGCAGCAGGCGTAACAGTTTTACTTATACCCTACTGCAGTAAAGAGAACAGGAGCGCCAGCTGTTGGAAAAATTAGTAACGAAAACTGAAAAATTACACAGAATGAATCAGTTTAATTTGTTTTTAAGTTTTGCAAAAAATAAAATGAATAAACGAAAATAAGAAATAAATGAATAAGTAGTATATTCTTCGGAATAGCTCTCATATGCATTATTAGTCATAAGACACTTATTCCAAATAAATACAGATTGAAGTTCGCTAATACTACATGAGAAACTTGATATAGTGAAAGAACTAAACTTATGTTAAATATCAGTGGCATTAACTTTGAAAGGGCAATTTCTGCGGGATTACAATCGAATGTACTCATTCAAATATCTTATTAGCATCGTTGCAATTTTAATATATGTATTGCCGAAGTAATCACTGTTATATTAAGCTTTCTGAAAATAATAACTCATTTTTTCTGTTTTCTTCAAAGGTCTTTTATTTATATAAAGAGCAATGTTCAGTCAATTACAAATTGCCCGTTTTGTTTGATAAGTTTTATTTCCTTTTAATGAGCTTCGTCATTCTCATCCACTAAAAAATTTAGCTTTATTGGCGGAAAGCTGAACAAGGTGTTGGTTTACCACCTCATCTGAACTGAATGTTATACCTCGAAAGTAAATGTTTAAAAAAGAGAAACAAACGAAAGCCTGAGGGCACAAAGTCAGATAAGTATGATTTTATCAGGGTTCAAACTTGTGTATGGTCTTGTTTCAAGCTCCTGCTAACACCCAGAACATCATTTTCAATCTGTGCTGTCACCAACTGGATAGTTTCAACGATGCCATCTTCCAAAAACGTCCAGAGCTCATTACCCATACAGGAACTGTATTCTATCCCGATAGTGCGACACCACGCTTAAGTTCGATCACTGACAAAAATTACTGGAATTTGGTTGAAAAGTTCTGTAACGCATATCCAACTCTCCTGATCTTGTACCCTTAGACTTTTATTTGTTTCGCTTTTTTCAAAAATTCTTTCAAATATTCAATTCAGATGAGGCCGTAAATCAGCACCTTGTTCAGCTTTTCACTCATAAAGCTAAGTTCATTTGTGAGTGAGGAATTAAGAAGCTCATTAAAAGAAATCAAAAATTTATCGAACAAAATGGACAATATACTACTGATTGATCACTGTTTTTTTTATATAAATAAAGAACCTTCGAACAACAGGCATACCAGCGACCGAGTGGTTTCTACAAAGATAGAACTTTGATATCTGACAAAGCTTATGGACTTAGTGCACATTTACTTATTACTATCTAATGAAGACTTTTTGTATTTGCTGTTATTACAAAGATAGGACTTCGTTATTTTAAATAGCATACTGTGTTAAAATCTAGTTTGTGGTCTCAGGACTTCCCTCCATCGCTATTGGCCAACACACATCATGTGATATCCACGCCTTTTACTCTTGTAAATTATTTTTCCTGCATTTATTCTTAACTCCGCAACATTTATTTGTGTTATAGAAGATTAAGGACTGATTTAACTCTTCAAACTTACAACTACTCTCGTTCTAAAGACTTTTATAATGTTTTTAATTGTAATTTTCTGTTATAATTGCTTAACTTCTGTTGGATCAATCACGAAACTAATAATTGCTATCTACTGAGTAAGCTCATGTTTCTGAACTCGCCCTCGGGTGGGGTGTATTTTAATACACCTTTTATCAAAAATTTTATTTGCTAATGGCCTATCGATTTAAGATAAACTTACTAGTAAGAACTCTTTGTAGTCGACGCCAGACGCATAGATATGATCCTAGATCCTATCCGACCGAGCGGTATAGTCTTAAAACAATGGTAATTCTAGTAGTTTGAATCCCGGCGAACGAGCTGACTGCATGGGCATTTTCGTAGTTTTTGCCATGTGTAACGTATATACCAGAGGTGGGGAACCTTTTTACCATTAGAGGCCACATTTAAATTAGGCAGCAATAAGAGAGGCCGCATAAGCTGATTGACCTAAGAAAGTGACTTTTGTGAAATTATTATAGTTTTTCTATATATTTAACAATTTATTGCATTATATAGAAAAAATAAAATATAATACTACAAAATTTTAAATATAATATACATATAAAATAATATAAAAATATTATAAAAAAATACAATAAAAAATATTTTTTTATTCACTAAGTTAGTGACTTATTTGGCTTTGTTTTTGGTTTGACAGTAATTGTATATTTCGATGAAGCTTCTAACACACAGCTTTAATTGATCCTCTAAATGTGCATCTGTAATTTGCGTTCTTAAATTTCTTTTTATTTTTGACATGAGAGAAAATGTTGTCTCGCAACAGTAGGTACTTCCGAAGCAGGAAAGTAAACGGGGAGCATGTTCTCGAAGGCATGGATATTCAACAGCATTTTTCCAGATTTCTATGGGATCCTTTATAGCGTTAAAAAGGGATTTGATGATACTATCTTCCCCTAAATCAATTAACTCTATTTGTAGTTCTGCAGGAGCCTCGGATATATCTATTAAATGTGGTTCAAATGCCAGTTTCATAGCAGGAGTGTGCTCGTCAAAATCAGAAAATCTATTAGTATACTCTTCTATTAAACAATCCAAGACACCTACATATTCATCGAATATTTTGTTTTCACAGTTCTGTTCATTTAACATTTTAGCTAGCTCCGGGAAGTGTTGTGCAGGTATTTCCGATCGACAAAGCGATGTTTTGAAAAATGATAATTTTTTTCTAAACGCTTGGATCGCCACATTTCATTAATATACTTCGTTTCACCTTGCAGGCAATTATTTAAATTGTTTTGTTTTGTCATCATATCAGACAAAAATGCAAGGTTTCTGAGAAATACTTCATCTGATAGATCACATTGTCACAGCGGAATTTTGATTTACAAAGGCACTAAAAGATGCCTGCTGATGATGCTTCTCATTTTTCAACTTTTGAAGTGCAGCTTTTCGTGATTCACCTTCTAAAGCGAAATATTTATGTTCTTTATGAGTCAAATAGTGTTTATTTGCATTCGCTTTTTTTAAAGTATTTAAAACTGTATTGCACAACAAACACATCATTTTATCTTTCTCAGCAGTAAAGAAAAAATCTAACTCCCATTCTACATTAAATGTTCTGTTTTCATCACCTAATTTTCTTCTCTTACTATTTGACATGATGGATAAAAAAACGAATATCAAATAATATCTTTAACAAAGTGTGTACTTTCTAGAAATACAATAAAACCGTGTACCTGTTATAAGCACGCACTGTTAACTACAGTTTGCTGAAGATCGCAACAGGGAAGCGTTGAGAGATGCGAGTCAGAGAAGCCAAAGCAAGGTGTGACACTCAAATGGGAGATCTGAAACCGAGTTTTGTTTACTTCTTAGACAAGGTAGTTGGCGCTGCTAGCTGTGGGCCAGAGCCTCGCTCATGCGTGTTAGAGTCCGTTTCAGACTAGTATTCTGACGTCATGTTACAATATGACTGTCTTTGGCGGGATTTTTCGCGCAACTGTCATGGCGTTGATGTACAATAGTTGTTTGAAACGAACTCTACCATTTTGTACTAGGTGGCAAAGGGCCGCACAAGAATCTCGCGGAGGCCGCATGCGGCCTCGAGGCCGCTGGTTCCCCACCTATGGTATATACGATTCAGTTTACCTTAGAATGTCTTTCACGAACATATCATTCCTCTTAGACAGACATCCTCCGAGTGCTTTGTCGTAATCAAATACACCAATAAAATTCTTGAAGAACAGAAAAATTCGTCATGAATTTTCAGACAACAATATATTAAGAGTACATATTTAAATTCCAGATATAGTTTAATCAAATTTTCATACATATTTGACGAACCATGTACTTCAGAGATGTAATACTTTATTCCATGCGAGCCGAGATTTCAGCTAAAATACATAACTCTGCTAAATGTTAATTATGAATAGAAACAAAATGCAATTTGATACATTTTTTGCTTTTCTCTATTATTAAAATATATTGCAGTTACAAAACATAATAGAAAATGACACAAAAACATAGTTTTGGCAAAAGTGAATCAACTCCCATCAATGTTTTTATCAACATTGAAATGTTCGAGAAACATATTTAAATATTAAAATAAAAATTTCTTTAATACTTAATGTATGAGGGAAAGTATTAAAAAGAATCGGAAATTTTTGCTATTTTGATAATGGACGAATAACTTTTGTAAAGTAAATACCGAAACAAATAATCACTTATAGAAACCTTTGATTAATATACTAAATGGTATGATTACCAAAGAAACATTTCTGGAAAGCATAATAAAATGATTTCCGGTGTATTCTTGAGCTCAGTTTTATTCTTTTTTTGGAAGTTGCTATTCAGAGCAAAGCTTAAATATCTTTAAAAGTTTAATGTTTTTATCGGCATCATAGAAAAAAAATTACTCCTTTGACCTGCAAACACAGAGACCAGTCGTTCTAAAGTGACATTTAATAAACCAATATTTCACATTTATTTCCTCGATAAACAACCGCATTTCGAATCGATCACAAACCGCTGCAAAAAGCGATTTCTGTGAGTAAAACAAACAAACAAAAGAATCACCCAATAAAACCGAACATGATGAAATATGGGGCGAAATGCGACGAAGGAATAAAATGACTCACAGAACGCCCTCCTTCCCTACAAGAAATATCCAGGGGAAGACGGGAGCAAATCGTTAAAATTATGACAGTGAAAAATAGTGCTCCGATGAAAAATGAAACTCGGGGTAGAAAATTTTGTACGGTAGAATAAACAATGGTTGTAGCAGAGTTGAGTTGAGTAAACACTTCGTTGTCTTTTGTTTCCGCCTGCTTTAAGGAATTTTCAGAATTCTCCCAGTGTTTGATCTGGCAACGACATTACTGGAGAAATTGTTGCACGAGAATTCATCCCTAGTCACATTTTTCTGCACCCCTGCTTTTCATCCACCAGAAATGAAAGGAATTTGACAGTTAATCAATATTATCAAGTTTTCTGTCGGTAACCGTTTGAAGAAACGGCAGCTGATGCTTCGAGGTAATGCATAAAGTGTCAATGGCTTCTTGATTTTTCAAGTATTACAAGAAGCTATAGCCGCATGGTTTAATTTTCAAAGAGCTTGAACTTAATATCACAGAATCTTGGTAACAATTTAATAAATTAATACCTCAAAAGTGAAATGCCATAGCAGGCTCTACTTGTTCTCTTGCTTATGTGGTTACAAAGCGTCATTTAATAATAATTTTCATGACTTGAACTATTACTTAATTAAATATCTTCATTTCCCATGCTTGAATAAATGTAACATGTTTTATGAATGTTTGGAAGTTGAGTGGTAATGCTGTGAAAGATCAATACTTCTGAAGTTTGATCGCTAGCAGAGAAATTTAAATATTTTAGTGATTTTTTGATTACTATCTTAGGTATGACACAAGTTTTGTTAAGAAATCATTCATAATTTTTTAATTAGGCAGTTGTGCCTTGAAATAAACACCAAGCATGATTTTTACTTTTTTTTTCAAGTACTAGAATCACAAAAATTTTCCAATGAAAATACAAATTTTGGCAGGACTCGAATCCATTTGAAGAATGTTTTTGCATGAAATCTGTACCAATGGACAGAACAAAGGATTCTTTTTCCCAAAACGGATTGTAAAATGGAACTAATTTGGAATCAGAATAGATTTCTTTCGTTTAGTCTGTTAGTACGCACGTATATATGTATTTCGCATAACTCAAAAACGAGTAGCCTCAGAACGTTGAAATTCGTATACGGACTGCTATAATATCTAGTTGTGCACCATCCTTTTTGGTCCCAACAAAAGTATCTATATATACACTCATGTACATAAATCAAAGATAATTCAGAGTCACGCGGAAATCGAACTCTAAAATAAATATATCACCTGTAAAATCACTACACACATCTTCAAGAATCATATGCAAATTTCAGAGTAACCAGATGACAGCGATGGTACGTCACAATGACGAGAGTGTAAGAGAGTGATATATAAGTAATACAGGCAAAGAAGTAAAATTGTTCGCAGGCGCTTTATAAACATTTCAGTGCAATAACTGAATAGTTATGACACAAAGGACGCATTTGGATGATTTTTTACGTTGTAGAATTATCGGCAATCTGGAATGTGGGCGTTACCCAACTGGAAGTATCAGACGAACTTGGAATTGCCCAGAGTGTCATCTCCAGGCTTTGGCAACGATTCCACGATGATGGCAATGTGAGTAGACGTTATAGCACATGTCGCCCCAGAGCTACAACGCCGAACGAGGACCGGTATTTGGCAGTTACTGCCAAAAGAAGCAGGTGGAGCACAGCCTCAGACCAGTCTCGTCAGCTCTCTTCAGCCACTGGTACGACAATTTCAAGTCAGACCGTGTACAGACGCTTAGGGCAGGTTGGTCTATATGCTCGTAGACCTGTCAGATGCGTCCCACTTACTGCAACTCACTGTCGCCTGCGGTTACCCTGTAGTAGAGAGCATGCATTGTGGACACCGCAACAGTGGGCTTGTGTGACGTTTTCCGACGAGTCTAGGTTTAGCTTGCAGTCTGATTCTCGCCGGACGTTCATATGGAGAGCTTCAAGTACCCGTTACCACCAAGAAAACATCATTGAACGACACCGTTACGGTGGTGAAGGAGTGCTAGCTTGAGGTGGAATTATTCTGGATTCCAGAACTGACCTGCATGTTCAAATTGGAACCATGACAAGCGAAATCTATCGGGACGTTATTGTGAAACAACATGTACGTTTGTTTCGGGGCGCCATGGGTGCACAATTTGTGTTTATGGATGACAACGCCCGTCCTCACCGTGCAAACATCGTAAGCGAATGCCTTCAATCTGAGGATATCACCCGTATGGACTGGCCAGCATTCTCACCGGACTTGAATCCAGTGGAGCACGTGTGGGACATGCTTGGCCGACGAGTTGCAGCCCGTCAACCTCCTGCTTCATGGCTACCGGAACTTCGGAGAGCATTGCTTTTTGAGTGGTGTAATATACCCCAAGATCAGATCGATAATTTGATAATCAGCATAGCTAGGTGTTGTACGGATTGTATTGCATCGTCTGGGAGAAATACAGTGTATTAACAATCATACCAACCATGTAATATTGGTTTTTTTGTAAATAGGTTTTTTTTTATAATTTGCTCCAGGGAGAAAAAATTCCTAATTTTTTTAATAATATCAAACATATAGCATCTTTTTTTGCTCTTTACCTTTTGTTTAATAAATACGCTTTACAAATAAGTGACATTTGTTTTGCTTCTAACTCTTCCTTTGCCTGATTTTGCATTATCCTTAATTTATGGACATGAGTGTATAAGCGCGCATTTGCGTGTCTGAAGGTATAGCTTCATAACTCCATTTTTATTCTTACCCCTACGCTATGAGAAAGTTTTCCAAGACTTATAACAGCCAAAGTTTGAGAAAAGTTTGCTTAAGCATTGTAAATATATAACACGCAATAATTTTCATTTTTTTAAGCATTGAAAATGTGTGAAATACAAAAACTGTATTAAACAAAAATCGGAAAAGAAGTTTAAAATAATAATGCATTGATATTGTGAAACTACCAGTATATATATGTATATATAAATACGTAAGAGTAACAATATTGTTCTGCAAACTTGAAATGTACTTAATAAAGTTAGGGTCCATTTGCATGTGAATTCGACTTCAAGACAATTATCGCTATGTATGAAAATATACTATAAAGTGGTGAACTAATACTAATGGGCTGATAAGTTGAAATGTGCACGTATTTGCTTTTAGCCGCACTGGAACACTTGTCATTGAATCCATCATTATAAAACTGTCTAACGTTAATTAATTAAATGCTACTGAATTGTATTGAGGGCAGAAACCTTGAAATCATTGTATTGGAACTAAGAAATGCACTAAGCTCGTACTAACACTAAACTTTGCTTCTTACTTATTCTACTATTGGTGCTCTTGAGCTTTACTCTGCACAGTATCAAGCAGTGCTGTGAATCTTGTCCTGCACTTTCCTATAAGAAATCGTACTCGATGCCCTTATCAACCAGGCACGGCGCTTATTTTTTTATGGGTCAGGCTTTTAGTTTAGCGCATTCAATGTGGGCAGGACTTCTTCCCTACCACATTCACATACTATTTGCTTTTAAGTCCAAAACTGAACAAGTATGTTTGAAACGATCCATAACGAGGGAGAAGTTGGGTTTTACTGAATCTCTGGAACTACAGTTCAATTTCTATTTTTAAAAAACCTATTATTCGCCCTACAACCGATTTGAGGTGTATACTAATGTTCCTGTCACAATTCGATCAATTTCTTACACATAAACTACTTTGTATGTGATATTTGAAGTTTTTGTGTTGCATTATTTGCGATGCATCATTTGTTGCCCGCTTGGCTAGTGTGCATACCACTTCATTGCCGAGTATACCTATGTGTGCCTGGATACACTGAAGATATGGTTTACTGGCTAATGACATATTTAGAAGAAACTTCTGAATCTGGTGTACTAATAAGCTGTAATGTGCTGCTTTGTTCTTGTCCTTATCCATCTATATAAATTCACCTTTTTGATGTCTCTTGCCAGTTATTTTAATGGTGTTAATAAAGTTGGAGGTGACCAGTTGGAGGTGACCAGTTGGAGGTGACCAGGTAGAATTTGTTCGATACGTAGGTGGCCGGGTGATAGAGTTTGTCTGATTTGTAATCTTAGTGATGAAAAGTCTTGCCCCACAGATCGATTAACTGTTTCAATCTGGTAGCTTCTACAAACGTACCCTGTCTACCACGAATTCTAGAGGGAATTCCTGGAATCTAATAGACGGCCATTGTCTAGCTTGTGCGATATGCAGGAAAAATCAATAAAAGTGATATTCTTAGAATATATAGGAGGTTCATTCTCACATTTACTGACATTTTACTTTCTCAGTTTTGCCACTCCATTGAGTATTAATCTGTCCGTTATTATGCCGTTCAAGTGCATTTATTGCCATAAAAATTTGCGAACCGAATTTGCGTAATTGTGGTACTGTAACGAAACTTGGCGTGAAGGTACATGTCGGGTAGATATGCAAATGATTAGAAATGCAGCCTGATTGCGCATTTCGTAATGCCACTAGAAATCGTTGAACTTCGTTCTTCATGGAGTATAAAACAGATAAGCAGAGCTTGTTTGAGTTACTTAATCTTTTGCTAAGGAAACGTTGAGGTAGACATGCCATTACGCCGCCATCGAAGCCAATATCAATAGCTGTCAGAGTTCGAGAGGGGAAGAATCATCGGGATGATGGAAGTTGGGTGGTCAGCTCAGCGAGTACCTCATCAGATAGGCCGTTCTGATTTTACTTGAAGAGGTGTTGGAACCAGTGCACAGAAAAGACGTCATTTGCACGGCGGCCAGGCTCAGAACGCCCACGACAGACCAATCCCGAGAAGACAGTCACATCATACGACACGCACTCGTAGAGCTAATATCCTTATTGGCCGCTCTCCAGACACAGGCAGCAGCTTCATGAAAGGGCCCCTGTGTCTTTCCAAACCATCGCAAGGCGCCTGGTTGAAGGACATCTGGTATCGCAGCGCCGATTACATGTGCTACCAATGACACCCACCCACCGACGTCTCCGTTTGGAGTGGTGTCGCGCACGACAGGATTGGACTTTAACGGAATATAACCAGGTCGTCTTCAGCGACGAATCTAGATTCAATTTGACCAGTGATGACAATCGTGTTCGCGTGTGGAGGCCGCGTGGTGAACGCCTCAATCCTGCCTTCGCTTTACAGCGACACACCATTCAAACAGTTGGTGTAATGGTATGGGGTGCCATTGCTTACGATACACGGTCACCCCTAATATTGATCCATGGCACAATGACAGCCAGCAGTACGTCCATGACATCCTTCAGCCACATGCATTGCCACTCATGGCAGGAATTTCAGGAGCCTGTTTTCAACAAGACAATGCTCGGCTACACACAGCACGGATCTCACAAGACTGCCTCGGCCGCATTAACACCCTTACCTGGACTGCTCGATCCCCAGATTTGTCACAAATCGAGCATATCTGGGATCATTCGGGATGGCAGTTTGGATAGAGATTGACCGAACTAGAGGCGCATTTACAGCAACTGTGGAACGAGATGTCTCAGGACACCATATGGAGCTTGTATGCCTCAATGCCTGCTCGTATCGCATCGTGTATTCGCACCAGAGGTAATCCAACAGAGTAGTAAAACTTCCGTTCATGGGTACTTCTCTTTGCAATAAATGATCCTTTTTTCTTTTTTTTAATCACTTACTTATATCGAAGTAGTACTTACATATGTAAAATTTTGTTTCATTCTGACAAATCTTTCTTGGGGCGCAAATTTTTATGGCAATGAATGCATTTAAGCAAATGTGAGGGTATTCTCTATAGAGGGATGCTGTCTGTTTCATTGTATTTGTGATATGACATGCGAGACGTCAGGCTCTTGATATGAGGTATTCGTGAACATAGATTGTCTAGCATTATGCCTAGACATTTACGCACACACATACTAGCATTATGTCTAACTCCTGGCTCTTAGAGTACTTTCTCTTATAAATACAGCATCTGAGGAACTCGAACGTGGGCAGAAGATACAGATAGCACGTCTGAATATGTTAATATGTTTAAACTGGTGATAAACGCAGTTCCCAAATAAATAAGATGTCCTGCTGGAGGAGTAAAGTCAATAATTTATAGAATAGTTTTTGACATTTTGACTTGCACTTCCTTCTTCCTGATAATTTAAGTTAGACCTTCGTTATATTCGCAATAGCAGTATAATTATTTATCACGATAATAATGCTGTAGTCATTGTACAATAAAATCGCAATTATAACGCGAATAATTTTAATGCTAGGTGATAAATTTAAAATTTATAAATATTTTAGTTATTTTTAAATTGCATTAAATTACGCTTTTTCCAATTAAAATAATGAAACCTCTACTAATATTCATTCGGACGAATACATTGTGAAAGTTAGAGCATATTTAACAGAGTTAACGTCTTCCGCTTTGGGAATTTCGAGATATGGTCACTGCATTGCTTGACAAACTGAAAGTAATATCAAGTTTAAAAAGACGGATCTCAGTCTGAGACATACGGTTCGATAGTTCTGGTAGTGATAACTATAGCTGAAGAAGAGCATTCATGCGGAAAATTTACTATCTTCTTGAGTTGATTACGAATCAGTTTCCTGTATCATGGTAAGATTTTTTATTTTTGCTAAAAATATCTTTTCTTGTTTTCACTTTGTGATTTACTGAGACGCTTCACTTGAGTTATGTCGTGCGAAAATATTATCGAGCTGATATTGGAACCAGCCCAGTTTTTCATTAGATTGATCTGATCGAAAAACATCCTGTATGAGATTCAGGTTTATTAATAAATTCAAGTTGGCAATAAAAATATATTGTTTTCCTTTCTTGGTAATGCATGTTCATATGAGGTAAAATTATAAACATACAATAAAATCAGTTAAGAGACCATGAGTGTCATATATTAAATGGTAAGTGTAACCATTTGTTATACATACATAAGCCTATTCCAATAGTGTTAACGTGTCGCAAAAATTTAGAAAAATCATTTGCTAGAAGCGGAAAGTTGTACGTTTATTGTAACATTTTTTGATCATTTAAAAATCCTTTTTCAAATTTTCATTTCGTTAGGCCTCAGATCACATGGCAAAGAGCTTATACATAGATGGTTGCAAATATATAACTTTTGCTTGGCGTGGAAGCACTTAAGATACAGTCGAACCGGATGATCCGTCGAAAAGGTAGTGGAAGGGCAAGAAGGGCAAAAGAGTCTTAAATCAGTCACTCGTGTTTTCTCCATACATACTGGAACAGCTAGCCAAACTCATCTATTCCTTGACCAATGGCAAACTCCCTTTCTGTCTTTTGATGTTGATGAATCCTTCGACCTGATCTGGGTTATACCCGTTTGCAACAGTAGCAAAAACATTGTTCCTGAAGAACATGATTTGAAAATAAAAATTGTCTTACAAGAGATTTATGTTCCGATAGCCTTATTATATAGTGTTTCAGCATATCGGTTACAAGCTTTCAGGAGAGACAGAGTACACCTAGACGATATAAAAACGTACAGCAATACGTGGTCGGAAATGCTTTCCTGGCGTGGTAGTAACAACACAAAACGCAAGAAAGGAAGAGCATGAAAAGGGTGAGGAAGCATGTTTATTATGCTTAGTGCAGAGGAAAGCAAGAAATAAGAACAAAAAACAGAGGATCATCATCAAAGAAGGTGTTCGAAATTACGTTCGAAATATATCCTCAACATGGGATTGGGAGGGGTAGGCCAGTGCATTTTCCAAGAAAATCGCCAGACCCCACTTGCATTGACTACTTCCTGTGGGGGTACATCAAGATATTTGTGTACGAAACTCCCCGTTAACAGTGCTGAGGAACTTCTTGCATGCATCGTGGCAGCTGCTGGGGAAGTCCGGGACATGCCTGGTATTTTCCAGAGCATCAGATCTTCCATGTGCCGCAGATGTGAGTCTTGCATCTGGGTTCGGGGTCTTAATTTCGAACACCTTATTTCATGGTAATATTTAACTATTTTTGTTACTTCTTGATTTCTCCCGTACTAACCATAATAAACATGCTTCCGCACCCTATTCATGTTCTTTCTTTCTTGTGTCTTGTCTTGTCACTTCCGCGCTAGGAAAGCCTTTTCGACCATACATTGCAATGTGATTTTCCATCGTCTAGATGTACGCTATCTCTCCTGAAAATTTGTAACCGATTTGATGAAACATCCTGCATAGTAATATCGATTCGACAACTAAAATTGCAATTTCATATCTTATTAGCGCTAAAAATTTTTTCTGGTTTTATTAGTGCGTTATTCACTTTAATATTACTTATAAGGTAAAGAATATAAGATAATTCAGAAGGATTTAGCCCATTTCAGACAAGCGTAACAGCATACTTCTTACAAAAATGTATCAATTTTATATACATCAAATAAAACAAAACGAAAAACTGAGAATTATAAATAATTATTTATTAATTATCATTATTAAACTCTTTAGAATTTATCAGATTTTAGTGTTCAGTGTTGTGTTTATGATATTCCTCATCGAGCTACTTTAGTTCTCATAAATCCTTGCAATTATAAAGAGGCTATTGAAAAATGTCTTTATATGATTTCTTTAACAGATGGCAATAAAACGAGTCATAAGGTTGGTCTAGTATTTGTTCTTTTTGAAGAGCAATCTGAGGTTTGCTATTTTAAAGAGCGCGTCAGAAATGAATGGACAGTGTTTCAAGTAAAACTTCGCTGCAATTTATCTTGTCGTCAAGTGGATGAAGGATAATAGGATGACATCCTCATGGTACGTTGTTCTTAGCTTCCTTTTTTCTCTTCAACTTTTGTACTGTATTACCAGAAGCGACGAATTAGTGATCAAACCTCTGTTAGCTTAGTTCGTTTAGAAATAGGGTAACTGATGTCAAATTTGTTTACATGCGTCTCATCATGGATTCTATGAAAATGAAAAAAATAATTCCTTAGTTAAAAATGCTTTAAATTTACTCATCAATATCAATATTAACATTCCAAAGAGTTATTGCAAGTCCTTTTAATATAAGAAGCTTTTGTCTAGGTGGAAGGAAGAATATATTTCATCTTTTAATGTTAAGATCACCAAAATATTCTTTCCTTCTATTTACCATAGACTGCATTCCCAGTCTTTATTAATTTTAAAGTATCTCATTTTTTTACCTGGCCATGGTAAATTTGAATGTTACCCGTTTCGTTTCAACCTCAGATCAAATAATTTAGCTGAGTTCCTCAAGATATGGAACATTTAATGTTTTTCCTGTCGTACTTTCGATGACCCTAGATTACTCTTGCAAAACGATATGAAAGAGCTTGGCGTGACTTAGCCAGTATAAACTTATCTGTTTTTGTGAAGTCAAGATTGCTACTGTCTGTTCTTGTTCCTTTTGAATATGCATATAATATTTAATATTTTAATTAACTTAATTTTGCAAGTCCTATATTGTACTTAGTGGTGCTCAGGGAGACTGCATGTGTTCAAAATAGAAAGAAAAGTCGTGCTTCCTTGACTTAACGCAAGAGAAAGAAATTACTTTCATCGCTCTTTGGGTGTCTTTTTTCTGAATGTAAAAGCAAAACGGGGAAAGAAATAGCAGGCAATGAGACGCACCTTCCTCTTTGCAAACTTTTAAGTGAAATAGATTACAAGTGTCTAATCTACATCTGGACTTTTCCAGCTCTCTTTTTCCCCTGATATTAAACTCTTTATTTGCAGAGCAAGGCCGTTTAGTTTTTGATAGCAAAATTAAAGTAACTCGGGCACAAACTTTGACTTTAAAGCATTTAATTCTAGACTTCTCTATTACTGTTGTCCGTTCAGATTTCTCTACTACCTTATAAGCTCTAGCCGTTTAAAGATAAAACTAACTTCATAAGAATGCTATTAATAGCTATTTATCTGATTCCCAACCGAGAATCGTTCTGTAAGGGATATAGTTCGGATTTGAGAAGGCGTCCGAGTCACGTGATTTCAGATGATACCATTCTTGAAATAAGTAATGTTTCCGTAGTAACATTGTAAGGATTTTAAATTTTACTAACGTTTGCTTTATTATAAAAACTTTGATATCCTCTCTTATTTTCCATTTTCGGCCAGAATAAGCGCGAGTAGAATTGCTTATGCAAATGTGGTTGCAAACTCTATAAGTATTTAAGGTATGGCTTTTAGCAGAACGAGACAAAGAAATACTTCTCGTTGCCTTACCACGCGCATGCGTTACAGTCAGCTTATGCCTGCTTTTAAGACCAGAACATAGTTCTCGCTGATATTTGAAGACATATTGTAGTTTTTTGCATTCCTCTCACTACATACGTAGTGTTAAAAAACCAATCTTCGCGCTACTACTCTCTGTAAAGCATCTATGCTTAGTTCTTATTAGTTAAGTAAGTTTATTTCTTATTTTCTACGTTTTAGACCGTAAGTGCTGGTCTCTGTATCCCGAAGTGCGGGAATGGCTGTATGCTGTGAGAAATAAATAGTAAATTTAACCCTTCTTATCGTTCTTGTATCTTCTACACACGCACGAACATAATTTTGAGTAAGCTTCCTGTTCCTACTCAGGACTCCAGTTATGTTTCCAAAGCAGAATCCTGACAGAAGTCCTGACAACATAAACCCAGTGATTTTCTAACTTAAGCACAGTTTACTCGTTTCTTTGGTCAGAAATTATAGCCTCAAAGTGATGATAAAGTTATAATCACTAGTAAATATAACAGCTGTAATCAAAAGAATCTTTGGGATAAAAGTACCCTCACCAAGCATCATCTGCTTTTAACATTCATAACCTGGTAGCCTTTGCTTAAAGGAATCGTTCCGAGATCATACGCGAACATACCACAGTTTAACTATACCATCTAACTGTGATATATCTGATAATGATTCGATGGATGTTGCAGCAAAGGATGGTATCTAAATAACGCTATGTAAATCAAATTCGCTAACACAACCTTGTATTTGGCGTACATTCACTAAAAACACTCAATCGATTTCGAGGGCAGCTACAGGTCCATCCTCATCAGGAGAACAAAATACAAGAAGTATTGTAGTTTGTTCTTGTATTTTGTTCTCCTGATGAGGAGGGACCTGTAGCTGCCCTCGAAATCGATTGAGTGTTTTTAGTGAATGTACGCCAAATACAAGGTTGTGTTAGCGAATTTGACTATCACATTGGCTTGTGTCTCTTCCATTGTAACGCTATGTACTTCGAATAAGACCCCATTTAAAAGAATTTGTAAAATCATAGAAAACAAAATCAAAATTTCTTCTATTTATGATGTTAAAAATCGTGTTAAAAGTAAAGTTTGGAGTGACGATTTTCACAATTAACCACCTTAACTTCGAGATATTGCAGAAGCTAAGTTCCACAGACACGCTGTTAGCGGCTCTAGATGAAATGAAACTCTCTTCATAATATTCTAACCTTTTGTTATCAATTATTTGAATTTAGGTTCTGTAAGTGAATTTTATGTTTTTACTTTTTACTTTATCATCTAAAGAAAAGTTTCTAAAGACTTTGTGCTTTGATTATACAGAACCTACATCTCGACTTCTGTAGCATTCAGGCTTATATTATATGAGATTTTTCTTTTGAGAAGTAAAAGTTTTCATTTTTTTTTGTATGTACGTACAGGCGTCACGAAAAAATCTCTTCTGAATCCATTTTAAATCCATTTTACAATCTGTGTTGGGAAAACGTCCTTTATTCTGTCCGTACGTATAGATTGTTGTGTAGCAAATTTTCACGTAACACTTAATTATTTAAGTTTGACTTAAGATTAATTTT
>KK121396.1:7509-59329 GCA_000611955.2 Stegodyphus mimosarum | reverse complement strand
GATTTATATATAGCATTAATCTAACATAGGTATTTTGACACAAAATCGGACTTTTTCTGAAATGACATGACAAGTTTTTCCCATATTTCGATTCTACGACTCAAATTATGCCTACGTTTTAAGTTTTGTAAAATTTGGTGCGAAAGTTACGAAAACATTCAAAAAATTATTTTAGCGCATTTTTAGCAGTAATTCACTTGGCGAACTTCTTAATTTATGACAACCAATTTTCCTTTCCTGACTTTAATTGCACACGAGCGGAAAAAAAATAATTTTAATAATAATTTCACTTTCAAATAATTTTAATGAAGTGAGTAAACCACATTTGGTGTTATTATCTTTTATAACAAATATGTGAAATTTCAGTACGCGGTAATACGTAAATTCACGTATCTCTTGGGAAATTTTGAATAAAGAACTATGATTTTTTGCAGGTATTCTTAGAAATATATCTAATTTAGAGTTATAGTAAAAATTTTATTTGGAAAAAATTACAAAAATTATTTTAAAATATAAATTTTTATAAAAATATTTAAAAATGAAAATTTTAAAAGTAAATCATAAAAAATGGGCGAATTTGATTTAGAATGAACCTAAATTTCGAAATGTGAAAGGAAGAATCAAATAAGCTTAATAAGAAAAGAGATATAAATAAATATATATAAAATTCAATTAACATTCAGGAGCTAAAATCTTTGGACCTGATTTTTTAAAAAACTACTGGTGCGATTTTAACAAAACTTTGCAATTTCGCATAATTTGGGTCGTAGAATCGAAGTATAGAAAATAAACTGGCATGTCATTTAAGAAAAAGTCCAATTTTGTGTCAAAATACCTATATTAGAACAATACTATATATAAATCTAATATATATCGTAATTCGCGCTTTCGAGACATGAAAAAGAAATTTTAATTTCGTCAATCGACCCAGTAGAACGGAAGATATGTACGTTTTCCTTTCCTTTCCTTTTTTTTGTTTTTTCGCCGTGTACATATTTTTGACTAAAGGAAAATTATTTAGGTCAGTTGGGGGAAAACATCCAAATATTGTTACGATGAAGAAAATAATGTGGCAAACCTGAGAATTTAAAATAATATTTGTTGAATAACAACATTGGATAAAACGATTGCAATGCTATAACCTTCAGCTAACGCTATATTTAAGAGGTTTTTAATTTCCTTGAGTCGTTTTGAAGTTTATTTAACATTATTACCTGATTGGGAGCAATGCAGCGATCTAGATTTAGATAATTTGAAGTGTCATGACGCTACTACTACGCTTGCATTTTTTTTATTCTTAAGAGACTGATTTTAGGAGACTTTATCTATCCAATTAAAGTGGAAAGGCAAAGCAAACAAAAACCGTAAGACAGAGAATATGGAGCAAAAGGGAATGGCCATAGTTCAATGATCATGCTTAGGATCTTGAGTTTTAGCGATCATCATTGTATTATCTATACAATTATTAATGTATATCCAGTAATAGGTTAGGAGAATTTTTTAACAAAGAGAAAATTTCTGAAACTTTGTATTCCTATCAATAGTAGCTGCTAACAAGAACAAAGCATTAGTTGCTGAAACTGTGGACTCATGCGGTAATGCAGCCAGTTGTGGCGATATATTTAAACAAAGACTTTGTAGCAGTATGAATGGCTTGACATCAGTGACATCAGTGCTCTTGCAAAACAAGAGAGACAAACAAGAAGTTAAGAATGCCTTTTCCCGCTTTTTTTTCTTAATTAGGGATCGTGTTTTCCTAATATTTTTTATATCTTGTTCATTCAAATTCGTCTAATGTTGCATTAATATTATGCTCCTTAAAATTCAAAACCCCATTTCGAAATTTGTCGATAGAATTTAAAAACAATTAATTTTTTAAAAAATGATTTAAAATACGGGAAAGCAAATCAATCTCTCAATTTGGAAGCAGAAAGTATCTTATTGCTTTATATTTACATTATTCTTTTTAATTAAATTTAAATTTATGCATTGAATTAAGAAGACTAATTTGGACGGTTAATTCAATGAAATTTTTGGCAGAAGAGCAAATTCATTTACAGTTTTTGTTTAATTATTGGCAATTCTTATGCAGTTATTGGTAGTTTTTATTAAGCAACAAATCTAAGAGATACTTCTGTGACAGTGAATAAATTAGATATTATTCTATTTCACACCGTAATGAAACATACCATGATTCTAATTATTAGAGCATATTTGATATTAATTCGTTTTGTTAATTTTAATAAAAAACTCGTCACATCAAAAACTTTGTATTTAAATGTCGCAGTATAAAATTTTGCTTATAGATTATTTAAGAATAGTAGTAAGAAATAAATAAGAAACTGTAGTTCACTTACAGTTTCCATGGAAGGGGTGGTAATTCTCCGATTTATAAATTCAAATATTTTCCAGAAAGCGTAATATATAATATTTTGCAAGGTCTTAAAATTTAATGTAAAAAACCTCTTAAGCAGAAACTCAAAAAATTTCTTTTTAAAGCATGATATAATTCTAGAAGGCATTCTGGAGAATAGTTGCTGATAGTCTCTGTCACGTTTACACAAAACGAATTATATGTATGGTTGTACTAAGTAGTGGTAATAAATATGCGATGATTCGGTGTCCGCCGAAATCACCGCAGAAAAACAACGCAAGGCAAAAACGTCGTGGAACAAAACATCGTGACAGAAAATAAAGCAAATACAAAGCATCGCAGTTCTAAACCAAAGTGTTAGAAAATATCGTCCTCGAAAATAAAGTGGTTCCAAAACTTCGCAGCTTCAAAACATCGTCGTCGAAAATATCGTGGTAAAAATAAAGTATCTACGAATCATCGCATGACGCTAACATAGCACACGTGAGTTTTTCAGGTTTTGAAAGATGTAAATGAATTTTCATATTATGATTTAGGAGGGCAAGAAGAAAAGAGGGATGTTTTTACTTTTATATTTCATATTTTTGAATGAACTAATAAATTTTTTGCTGAAAACGTAAAATTTAAGCATTTAAAAATCAAAAATGACTAGAAAATTAATGTAACTTACAGTCCTTAATATAATTTTTAATTTACGTAGTTAATTAGCAAATGTCATTTATAAATCAATATTTTTTAAATTTTAATCATAATGTTTCATGAAAAATACAGCGTAAAAATGTTTAGAAAAAGGAAGATAAAAGACTGCATAGGTTTAGATCTATAAGAAATGCTTAGTTAATTATGAAATTACTTTCTTTCACGTTCGTTAATTTGATATTATTTTGGTAAAAATTACATCTTGTTGTGCTTCTGTTTATTCTTAAAGTGTCGTTAGCATTTCTTAGGCTTCCGAATCTTTATGCGAATTTACATTTACAACTCTTAAAACCTTAAAAACTCATGTGTGTGATATTATCGTCATGGGATGATTTGTAGGTGCTTTATTTTTTATCATGATATTTTCGACGACGATGTTTTTAAACTGCGAAATTTTCCAACCTCTTTTTATGACTATATTTTATACCACGATGTTTTCTCTTTGCTTTCTTTTCTCACATGCTGAATTATAGCTCTTTAGATGTTTTAAAGCATGGCTTTTTAGCCTTGCGTTTTTTTTCTCGGCGATGTTTCAGCTACAACCATAAATACATCTCTTTGCAGAATTTGGCAAAGTTTTCAAACATAGCTATTCTTTAGGAAAAGTTTAATGAGTTATTCATTCCATTTTGGCGGCCACTATATTTACAGGATTTTGAAGTCCACCTCTTATTAATTTTAGAATCCTGAAAATGACTAAGATAAGCCATTTAGCTGAGGTGAAAAATATTATGTTATTTTAATGATATTTGATCATAATGGTAATTTTTTATTCATTTAAATTTTTAACTGGAAGAAGTTTCTAACTTTTATATAAATCTGTAAAGCAAATAATAATAATGTTAATCGATTAAGCGTTTAAATACACCAATTGCAAATCTAAAGAGTTACTTTACAAAAACTGTCAATGGCACTGTAAGGTTTCTTTAATTTGTTTAACTACTTTTTTATGTTAAGAGTCCTTACTGTCACTTCTTTCTTTCCATTTTGCAGATATAATGCATATTAGCTCACATGTATTTAAGCAGAAGCTTGAGATTGTGAAGCCGGAGCGTGTTCCGCATATTAAAGGCCAAGTTGCTAGGATTACTAATCTTAGGTAATAATTACTGTCTTCTTTTGTACATTATACTTGCCGATAGTGAAAAATCTTAGAGCCAACTTCTTGATGTATTCATTCTGTCGATTAACTCACTACCTAATAACCAATAATAACCAAAGTGTGTTAGATATCTAGATTTAAAATTACATTTCAATTTTCTACTTTGAATTCTCGTTATAAATGCTGCGCTTGTAAGCACTATATGTGTCTTCTGTTCGCCTATTTCATTTTAAAATAAAGGACCATTTACAGCCTTCTTAAGTGTCTGTAGCACTTTTACGTCCTAGCGATAAGTCGCTCAAACGTCTTATTTAGGTTTCGTCACACGTTACAAAAGAGAAAAACAAAATTCCTTATAATACAGGTACGTATAATATTACTTAATCACTTAATTATCACTTAATTATTAATTATTATTATTATTATATTAATCACTTAATTATTACTCATTAATCAAATTTAATGCAAAAAATGTGCTACTCCCACCGATGTTTATTTGAAAATGGCAAACATGCAAGGAATATCTGCCTAGAGGGAGGGATGCCTACGTGAAGGATTTGCTAAGAAAATCTATCTCGTATTCACGTTACACATTGAAAAAACCATTAAAATTCGTCATGCAGCTGCACGTTCACGTGCATTTGGACACGAGCCTAGTTACTAGTAGTCAATTAGTCTTTAATCAGTCGGATACTGATGGGACTCTTGCTCTCTGTTCTTCGATGATATTAGTAAGATATTTTAACAACATATTTCACCAAACATGAAAGCATATACAAGCATGAAAAGTTCCTTAGAAAGGTTGTCTCAAACTGGCGATCCTAGTGCCGCATTCCCCCTCCGAGGAAATTTTACGCGGCCCGTGAATGCATTTCAATTATATATTTGTAATACACACGGAGTTTGTACATTAAGAAACATACAGATATGGACGTAGCTTATGAGCAAGACTCGGCTGAAGGAAAAACAATGATAGAATAAATATGTTGAGACTTTTCCACTGTAAGTTCACGTGATGGAGTAACGTGGGAGGACGACATGAGAAGTCGGGAAAACATCTTATGTCGGTACAATGAGTAAATTTATTTCGCGAACTGATGATTGGTGGAGCTTTATTATTACAGTGATTCCAGTTTCTCTATTAGTTTCATCCCTTAAATATCCTATATACTTTTACAGTTATTTTGTTAAAATAATATACAGGTCCAGTGTACACTTTCTGATCGTGTGCTTGACTCGAATGCAGTTTAAATCTACTGCTTTAAAAATGCTGATTATTATTAAAATGATAGACAAATTTGATTACAATCATCAGAATCAAAACACATGTATGAATTAAAATGTATTACTGTTGTCCTTCCTCCTTCAGCAGCACCAAACATAAAATAAGCGTCAAATAATTTTAGACATACATGATATATTTATATGAATATTTGTACTCACTTTGCCACGTTAAGCATTTTGCAGAATGCTAGATAATATAAAATTACTTTTGAATGATGACACTATAAAAGATTTTCTTCTTCTTTACTGCGTCCCTCCGTGATGTAACTAAAAGTACGTCTAGCCGAGTATGTTCGAGTCCCAGTAAGGAGACTACTGATGCTTCGAGTTTTCTGCTTTAAAAACTGGTTAGTAGACTCTACAATCTAACTTAAAAAAATGTGCATGTTTGACATACGAGCTACTGCCGGAATAGTGACTAATCACTTATGCTATGAGCATATTGAACTCTATGTCTCGTTTAAACAATATATTATTAACTTAAGTCTAAATATTTACAAAATCCACGTAAATATATTCATAATTTTAAATGAATTTTATAATTAAATGCTTACGAAATTGCCTCTAGAATAAATGGTGAAGAATATTTTTTATATTCAGCAAATTATGAATTTATCAGCAGCTTATGCAAGACCAAGTCCAACTGAATAACGAAAAAAATCAGGAATTTTCTCTGAATAAAATATTACGACAAAAATTCACAGCATCACGTAATACAGTGCTTCTATAACATCTTAAAAAGGTCACTAAAAAGCTCTCTTCGGCTTTAAGAGCGTGACTAGTTAAAAAAAAACAGAAATAGAAAACCATCACGAAATCGTAAGTTTGCAGCTGGTTCTTTACCTCAGTAAACCACAAAAGAATAAAGACAAACTGTACTATCAAACACGCGAAGTACGTCGCCATTTTGTTTTTACGAGACAAAGTCAGTGGCTACTAATATTCCAGAAGACTGAGGAACAAATGGAAACCATCACGCAAGTTTGGAATGCGAGCTTCGAATAATAATTATTACTTATCCTAATATTCAAAAGGGAAATAGTTAAAATTTATTTATTGTATACTTACGTTAATAAAAGGTTTGTTGACAATATTTATAAAGATATTTGGTGGAACGACATTTGCCAGAAAATAACAATCAAAACAAAATTCTGGTAATGAATAAAATAATACTTTCCTATTTATTTCACAGTAACTTAAAACTGATAGTAGTTAACGCATATATACATTCATAAGAGTATTTACTACATTAAAGAAATCAAATTTTTGTCTCTTAAATCTCTTTCGCAAATAGGTAATTTAATGCTCCGGGCAAATTAATGATTAGTTAAAAATAAAAAAGGTTTATTTTACATTAATCGTATTTAATTTTAAAAATGTGTTACGTTTGTTCAAATAGCATTACTTTTGTTTAAATAACATACTATTTATATTTTCATAGCAAATTGCAATAATAAATTATTTATTCAAAGTATTTTTCATCTAAACACAATTCCATTTTATGCGGTATACATTCTCACACTAGGAGGCGCTGTTAATTTACTTTTACCGTCCTGTATTTGACACCATGGATTTGTTCTTTCTATTCAGCACTTTTCTACACAGTTTGATATTATTAGCTCTTTACACGAAAACGTAGCTATCTTTGCATTAGCATAATTTTAATAATAAATTACAAAAGAATGTGCGTGTTAGTTAAATAACGAGTTTCAGCTGTGGCTTATGCTAACAGGAAAATGTATGCAACTACATATGATTCTTAGTATGTGTTGCGTAATTAATTATATAGTACATTAGTTCTCTTAATTTCTTTTTACTTTCATTTCAGTTAATATGAAAAGGGGTATTAAGTATCACGCGAATTCAATTTTACTGTTTCCAAAAACTTACTTACTTTATTTTGGGAAGATTTCTAACTGAAAGTGCATGTTTAGGATCAATAGTTAAGGAAATAATATTCGTTAAACTGATGTTACTTTATAAAACGTTTTAAATTTAACAGCCTTTCTTGAACGACTTTCAGTATGACAAAATGTTAGTGATTGATCACACAAATGTCACGGAAATCAATGTAATGACGAATTAGATATTTTCAATCGCATTAATTTTGGAAATTCAATCTTGGAAAAGACATACATAGCCTACAGAATGTATCATTTGCTAGGAACGTTGTCTGGGCAACGAAGTGCTTAAACAACTTGATTTTAAAAGGGAAGAACTAAGAAATCAATAAAAAGCTATACCTGCTTCGTATTATCTGCTATATTGTTAGTTATAGTCGACGTTTTAAATGACGTTATATAGACTCTATATTTTGTAAGAAGTGCTTAAAAGTCTCACGTAAAAATAATAATAACGAAATTCATTATCGCTAATGAATTTCTTTTTCTTAAAATTGTTTTAATTAATCTTAAAGGATATGATAATATTTCTGTTTACATATCGCATTAATTTAGCTAACACTCACTTTCAGCAACAATGTTCCACTTAGATATAGTTTTCTGGCCATAAGTGTAATTTTTGGTCAAAAACGAACGCAAAAAATGTAAATGATGTAAGGAAAACATTTTAAATATTTCGCAAACATACATCTCAAAATTCTATAAAGTTCTTGTATTATATAACTTCGTAAACTTGCAGGGTTTAACCTGACTGATTAATAGTCTACATTTGCATACATTTCCCGAGTTAAGGACGAGTGAGTTAACTTCTAGAACTTTGAAGAATCCAAGCTCGAACACACTCGTAAAATCAAATAAAAAGTTTGTTTATTTTATAGTTTGCAGTCAAATCCGTATTTCATGGAAGACTAGTTGGTAGAGCTTTAAGGAGGTTAGACTTCTTCCACCCCAGGTTTGAGGAAAGGCACACCAGGGGACTGTCCGAGAATCTCCCACTCTTCTCCACTACCACGAAACCACATCAGAGGACTTTCAGCTCGCCATACATTTAAAGTGCCTCCATGCTGCAAAGACACTATACATTTACAAATATCTATGCCTTCTCCTGTATTTGAGCTCGAGCCCTTCGATACGGCAGTGAGAATCATTAACCGGTATCCTGTCTTGGCGGCACGGTTTATAGGTTAAACTAAAATTTAGCAACTTATTCACCGCTGCTTGATGCGTTTTGTGAATTAAAATGTTTAAATATTTACAAACAATTAAAGATTTAATAGTTATACAAATCGGCTCCAAGATATGTTTGATCGCTACTCAAAATAAATAAATAAATAAGTAACTTACAGTAGCAAATATTATAAATCATTCACTAAATTCGGCATAGCTAACAAGTAGGCAGTTTATAAGAGGAGCAATACTTTTAATACGTCGCCAAACATTCTCCTTAAATGCTAACGAGGGCGTCCGCCGAAAATATTGCGGATGAAAACATCGCGGATGAAAACGTCGAGGAAAAAACAGCGCAAGGCAAAAACGTCGTGAAAGCGAAGAGAAGCGAAGAGAAAACATCGCAGATCTAAAACATCCTGGTACAAAATATCGTGCTCGAAAATAATGCGCTTCAAAAACTTCGCAGTTTGAAAACATCGTCGTCGAAAATATCGTGGTAAAAAATAAAAAGCCTACAAATCATCGCATGACGATAATATCGCAAACGTGAGTTTTCAGGTTTTAAAAGTTGTAATTGCATATTCGCATAATGATTTAGGAGCGTAAGAAGGAAACAGGTTTTTTTTTACTTTGTTGTGTAGCAAATTTTCATGTAACACTTAATTATTTAAGTTTGACTTAAGATTAATTTTCATTATTCTAAATTTATGCTACACAACGTTATTTTATTTAATATCTTGTATTTATATTTGCTTTGGTTTAATTTTAATTAGGGGTTTTGGTACTTTAAGATTTGTACGTCTCTTCCACTGGTTACTCGTAAACGCGTTGAAACAGACAATGGAATTAGGTGCTTTCGTAGGTAATAAACTTGATTTAAAATTACTTAACTTAGGTTGATTCTCATTTAACTTATATCATTGGATGCAGAAAAATTAGCCTTTTAATTTAAGAGTACTTTCAAGTCTCTAGCTTAAACAGTTTTTAAGTTACAGTTAATTATTCAACGAATTTTTGCACTTCGAGTATTTTTTTTGGTTGAGGGGGAAAGGATTGAAAAGCGTCACTTTTGCAGTTGATTTCCAAGCCTTTGCTTAGGAATTTTTGTCCGTTGCCTAGGTTTGCTGGTTTTCCCACGCCTACGTCGAATTCTTGGTTCTTCTTTTGGCGGGCTTGGCGAGATTCGGAATTTTGTTCCAGTTCAACTCCTCGATTTTTGGACGATATTAGCAGGGGTTTGTGTGAGGGGTAGAGTTTCAGTTTATTCACCCTTTTGGCGAGTTTTGGCGATATCTAGTGTCCGGACCTGACAAAAAGCGGGTGCAGGTGGGATTGCGAAGCTGTTGGGACGTTTTCGTTTTTGCATTCGGCTGACAAGAAGATAACTTTCTCGGGCGCCTTGGGCATCTTGTTGCTGCAACAGAAAGGATGAATTTGTTTTTTTAACGGGGGGCTTATGGCTCCTGTCACGTCTTACTCCATGGCTTCGGAAATAGTCCTTCAAAAATGTAAATGAAATAATTCTGCAATAGAAAAGGAAATGAAAGAAAATTATATTTCCATGCTTCAACTACCACAGAAATAATGTCCTTCAAAATGGAAAGTAAATATTTCTTCGTCAATTCTACCATCTGATGAAGACTCAGTCCGCTTCTTCAATTTATAAGAACAGAAAAAATCAATAGCCAAGCAACCTGTGTTCCGACCTGAGTTTCCTGATGGCTCTGAAGTTCGTAATACAGAAGGCTGGATGAAACTTCCAAGTTCCTGCGTACTGGGTATTCTTCGAATGTTCGGTGTCCGCCAAGCTGCCGTCGAACCCCCAAATCTCCAGGTTCACATCTTCCGTCAGTTAAGAAGTTTTTCTTTTTGAACTTTAATGTTAACTTAAATTCTTAAAGATTTTTTTTTCATCCAAAATTCTCTGGTTTAATTATTTCTTGAATTTTTTTAAAGATTCTATTATTATCAGAATTTAACTTTTATTTAAATGTTTGCTGTAAAGAATTTTGAAAGGTAGAAAATTTAAATCTTTAATATTTTTGAAGATTTGCTGATTTAACTGAGATCTGAAGAAATTTGTGAGCAGTCTTAAATTGCTCTAGTTAAAGGTATAATTTTTTTTTCCTCTTATGGTGCAATACTATAGGTACTTAACTCTGTACTTCATTATTTGAATTTTCTCTTGTTCTGGGATAAATAAGGTGTAAGAACCTTACAACTGAAAAATGAAATAGAAAATTTTAATTTGTATCTTAACTCATAAAAATAGTTATTACTTAAACAATAGTATTTGAATTGAAGTGGTTACTGTCTAAGATTGCAGTATTTGTGGAAAATATATAAATGTTTAGCTATTTGTTTTCTAAACTAAATAAGGTAGTTCCCGGGGACTAGTATAATTTTATGTTAGTAAATTTGTTTGATATCAGTGTTTTAAGGAAAGTAATAAACTAAGTTAGTATTATTGATTTTATGTGTTTACTTGAATTTCTGATTACACAACATGGTTTCACCAGTAGCAAGGCTCTTCGGGTTGTTGAAACGAAATTTAAAAGGGTACAAACACAACGCAATTCATATTTGTTTAAACTACTAGTATTTTACAGCTTAGTATATAACAACTGGTGCCGTGACTTTTGAACCAATTTTGAGCACTTAATATTTTGGTTGTTTTGAGCCATATTTAAGGGACATTATTAACTTCTTGGGGGTGTTGAACTTGATGCTGGTGATTTTATGTTTGTTTAAGTATTTAACAAGTAACATTTATTTTAAGTATTGCTATTTTTTCTTCCATCTGTCTAGACTTGATACTAAAACCCAATCAGTTAAACGGTTACAGTAACACGTCTATGCAGTGGTCGTATTTTGGTGATATACACATTTACCTTTTATTTTCTTGTGAGGGTGTATAACAGATGTGCACTTTTGTTTTGACACATTTTTATGGACTCTAATGCTCACAACACAAACAGCTACACAGAACTGCTGTTGTTATTATGTGTTAGTATCTAAGTGCTACACAATTTGATTACTGTTTACACAAAAATTCATTGTATAACAGATGTGTATTTTCTCAAAAATGTATGGACTCCAATGTTAACAACATTAACACTTACACTGTTTATTAGTTTAAAGTACTATTGTTATTTCTGTGTTTATATTAGTGTTAGTGTTCACCTGTGAGTCACAGATTAGGTTACCATTTTATCTTAGTGATTGCATTATTGTGAGTAACATATAGTTCAGTATGCCTAGAAAGAGAGTTCCTGCTAGTAGTAGTTTTTTTAGTATGGAGGAGGATCGAGAAGTCCAGGGTATGTCAGTTTTTGGGTCAGATCCTTTGGAATCTGTTCCTGTTTTTACAGGCGCAGACAGTGGAACTAGTTTAAGTGACTTCTTGGATAGGATAGACCTAATAGCCACTCATGTAGGCTGGTCAGATAAAGACAAATTGACTGTAATTAGAGTCAAGGTTGCAGGTGAGGCTGCTGATTTCATAAGAAACAACCCTAGGTTGAAAAGAGAAACCAGTCTAGAATATATTGTAAATGCCTTAAAGGAACGATTTACTTCTGTGCACAACTTGCACTCTAACATACGTGCTCTTATCCAGGCTTTTCAGAAGCCACACGAATCAGTAAGGCAGTTTGCTGCCCGTATAGAGGCACTTTCGTACAAAACTGTACCTGTAGAAAGAAATAGTGACCCTGCAGCTGAAGCTCAAAGGCAGGATTTATTACTGTCTGTATTTATTGAAGGTTTACAGCTTCATTTGAGACGATTACTGTTACCGCAGAATCATAAAACATTTACAGCTGCTAAACAACATGCCATTATCGAGGAAGATATGTGGGCTAAGAGCCATGCTAGTTGTGATTTTCCAACAGCTGAGGTTAGGGCAGTGCATGCGGCTAAGCCAGCACTTGAAAACGCTAGTACACCACCATCCGTACATACTTCAGAGCTCACTACAGCTATTAAGCTCCAGCAGGAAAATATAGCTCAGCTAACCAAAATGATGGGTTCACTTCAAACTCAAGTTCAGAGTTTACTATCACAGAGTACTCATACCAGACCCATTCAGCCCCGTTGTTACAGATGCAACAGAATTGGGCATATTAGTAGGGATTGCTACGTAAACATTGTGCCTAACCAGCACTCTAGACAGGGTCAACAGAGACTTAGAAGTAATCAGACAGCTAGGCGTAATCCCAACAACACCACACCAGCTGTTTCGAGTAACTCAAATACCACAAGTGTGACTAATAATGCTTTGAATCCCCAAGCTCCAAGCTTTAATTTAAACTAATTCAGGGTGGGGAGAAACCAGACTCCGTTTCGTCTCCTAAGGCCCTTTTGGAGGTACCATCCGTGTTTATTGTTTCCACAAGTGAGGCGTCTTTGCCTATAGTAGAAGGTTCTATATTGGGGAATAAAGTTAAGTTTTTATTGGATTCAGGAGCAACTGTGAACATCATAGAATCTAAATATATTAATTGTTTTGGCAATAAAATCTCACTGGACACCTGCAATATTTATTTGAAAGGAATAGCAGCAGAAAAGTTAAAAGTAACTAAAAAAGTCAGTTTAGTTGTAGAATTCCAGCAACAATATTTTGAAACTGAATTTTTGATATCTGACACACCTCTTTCGTCTCAGTATGGTGCTTTATTGGGAACTAAATTTCTGGTAGACAACAACATGCATTTGGATTTTTGTACTTCACAACTGTTAGGACCAAATGTAATTTTAAAGTGGAATCTAAGTCAGCCTAGTGCTATGAACTGTAATACACCTTCTAGTTCAGCTTCTCAGTCATTTTGTTACTCTGTAACCAAACATAAGTTACCACCTTTTTCTGAGAACATTATTAAGCTTACTACTCACTCTCTTAATTTTAATGCTAATACTGTTTTGATTGAACCTTTAATGGAACATGCACAAAGTAAATTTGCCATAGCCAGATCAGTTAATCAAACTTCTCAGTCTCAAGAATTTTATGTCAAAATTGCTAATTTTTCACCAGACATTCTGCACATAAACAAAGGAATGAAATTGGCCAGTGCCCAACCTGTGAATGTCATCTCACAAAATTTGGAACATATCAACAATACTACCATTGAAACAGGCGAGGATTTCGAGTCATGGGGTGGTGAATTTGATCTCAAACATTTACCTGAGCAGCAACAACAACAATTATCACACCTTCTCAATCAATATAGTAACATCTTTGCTGCCTCAGTTACTGAATTAACAGGGTGTGACACCATCTTGCATAACATCAACTTACGTGACAATATTCCTGTTAGGCAAAAGCCTTATAAAGTCCCTTACCATCTCAGGGATGAACTCGACAGACAGGTGGCAGAGCTGCTTGAAGCTAACATCATTCAAGAAAGTGACAGCCCTTACAGTGCACCTGTTTTATTTGTTAAAAAGGCTGATAACACCTACCGTTTGGTCACTGACTTCCGTAAGTTGAACGAAAAAACAATCGAAGATAGTTTTCCTCTGCCATCCATGATTGAATTGATAGAACAGTTAGGAGATGCAAATTATTTTTCCACTCTTGATTTAACATCAGGGTTTTTCCAGATGAAAATACATCCGGATGATACCTTCAAAAGTGGTTTTTCTACTCCTTCTGGGCACTATGAGTGGTTACGAACGCCTTTTGGCCTCAGGAATGCACCAAGTTCTTTTCAAAGGCTGATGTCTATCGTTTTGGCAAATCTTTCACCACTAAAAATAGGAATTTACATTGATGATATTGTCATTGCTTCCAAAACTTTTGAGGAACATTTAGAGAAATTAAAGTTAGTTTTTGACAGATTGAAGCAGCACAATTTGAAACTTAAACCTTCGAAATGTCATTTTTTGAAAGAACAAATAACTTACTTAGGCTACAAAGTTACTAAGGGTATTATTCAGCCTGACGATAAGAATCTAAAAGTTATCCAGGGTTTTGTTGCACCTAAAAATAGAAAGGAAGTTAGGCGCTTTTTAGGCCTTATTGGCTTTTACAGAAGGTTCATTCCGAATTTTGCCCAAAAGGCACTCCCTTTAACTCAGTTAACTAAAGATAAGGTTCCCTTTTATTGGTCGAAGGAAGCTCAGCAGGCATTTGATATTCTAAAAGCTGAACTTCTGAATGAACCTATTTTGGCATTACCAAATTTTAATAACCCTTTTTCTCTGTGTACTGATGCATCTAATTATGCACTGGGTGCAGTCTTATGTCAGGAAGATTCAAATGGTTTTCAGCATCCAATATGTTATGCGAGTAGGAAATTGAAAGGTCCTGAAACACGTTACAGTACTGTAGAGAGGGAAATTTTGGCAGTTGTTTGGGCCACAGCTCATTTTAGACAATATCTTCTTGGTAAACCTTTTACAGTGTATTCTGATCAAGCTTCATTATCACATGTTTTAAAACTTAAGGATCCTACTTCTAGAATTGCACGTTGGATTATGGGTTTATCCCAGTTTGATTATAAAATTATTCATAAGCCAGGTAGATTGAATTTAACAGCTGATTACTTATCAAGAGCAGTAAATGTTACACAATTAGTTCAGACTTCCTTTACATCTGAATTGTTGGAATTATTTAAGAAAGAGCAAGCTTCTGATCCTTTTTGCCAGCAAATTTTAATTGATCTTAAGAATAACAAGTCTCCAACGCCTAATTCTCAGATATTTTTTGTAAAGGAAGATATTTTATATTGCAAGTACAAGAAACCCAGTTCACGGTGGCAGAAACAAGATAGGCTAGTTGTTCCTAAAACACTAGTGTCCAGAATCTTGCAGGAACATCATGATTCACCTACGGCTGCACACTCAGGCTATCACAGAACACTTCATCGTGTTCAGAAGTCATTTTTCTGGAAGGGCATGCATAAGCAGATACATAATTACATTCAGTCCTGTCACTCCTGTATCCAGAGGAGGGGTCATAGACCTTCCCATAAGGCTCCCCTTATGAGAATGCCTATGGCTACCCGTCCCATTGAGCGAATTGCGATGGATATAGTGGGTCCCCTTCCAGTTACCCTGGCAGGCAATAAATATATTTTGGTCGTAACTGACTATTTTTCACGTTGGCCTGAGGCTTATCCTTTGCAGGATACCACATCCAGATCCATTATTGAGAAATTGGAACAGTTTATTTCAACTCATGGGGTACCTCAGCACATTGTTACAGATAAGGGTACTAATTTTATTTCTCAAGCTATAATGGAAGTTTATAAGAAATTGGGGGTTACTAAACATACTACTACGAGTTATCACCCACAATCTGATGGTGTAGTTGAGAGGTTGAATGCCACTTTAATTAACTCACTTAGTCACTTAGTGTCACAAACGCAGGAGGATTGGGATAGACATCTGCCTTTTGCCTTATTGGCTCACAGAACTGGTCGTCATAGTGCACTTCAGGAGTGCCCAGCTTTCATTTTATATGGCAGGGATCTTTGTTTGCCTATTGATTTATTATTGCAAACCACTTTTAGAACCTATGATGACACAAACAACTATTCTAAAGATTTAATCTTGAGATTACAAAAGGCTTTTAAAGTAGTAAATCAGAATTTAACGGAGGCTGCAGATAAGCAAGAAATTTCACGTGAAAAGATTTCGCATGATAAGGAGATAAAAGTGGGAGATATGGTGTATTTATACACTCCTGTAGTTCAGCCTGGTATGGCTAGAAAACTCTCCAAGTTGAATCAGGGGCCTTTCAGGGTTATTGAGCAAGTGACTAAAGTCAACTATAAAATTGCGTCCATCTCAAATCCTGCTCAGATTCAGACGATACACGTGGACAGGCTCACGAGAGTTCCTGAGAGAATAAATTTTCCCACGTTACAGAGGGATGACATAATTTCATCGGACAACGTACAGAATTTGTCGCACGATTCACCTTATCATTTAAGGCCAAGGGATGCACATGGTTTCGTGTATAAAAAGTGATTTGCCATGTTCGAAAGTCTGTAATTTGATTTGTATAAAATTCAGTAGTAGTAGTAGTCATTTTATTGGTAATTGTATTCTATGTAGCTAATTTTGTATTACTTAGTATGGTTGTGTAGTATTCTTGGTTTATCTTTGGTCGAGTGTTGCTTTTGGGTTTTTACATGTTTAGGCATGTGAGGTAGTGATCATGTTGTCTTGGAATTTAACCTTCTAGTCTCAATAGCCTGGTTTTTTTTTTTTTGGAGGTTTTTGCAGGGCTGGTCCTTGTGGGTTGTCTCCACTTCTTTAAGTTCAAAATTTTTTGTTTTGGTTGTCCCATTTCTTGGTACCAGGGACTTGTTTAGGTTAGAATTTTGACTTGATGGTTTTCTTCCCACCTTCATGGTGATTGTCTTGTCCTTAGATTATGCAACTCATTTGATTTTTGCCAGGGATTGATTTGTAGTTTAGTTTGCGCTGTACAGTTGCAGTGTTATTCTTTTGCACTCTTTTAATATTGGGGTGCCAGTCGTTAGGGAATTGAAATTATGTGTACTGTTAGGGAGAATTTATGGTTGATACTGTAGGCATTTCCTTACAAACTTTCTTTCGGGTTTGTAGTGTCACTTTTATTTGGTGATTGATTTTGCAGGTAATTAGTAGCCTGTTTGCATTATGTTTTGTGTCAAGCGCTTTTAGCTCTTGATTTGTTTTGGTTTCGAACACCCGTATACTTAGTGGTATTTGTTTATTTACTTTTCACTTTAGTTGTTTATGGGGGGTATCGTGTTGATTACAATTTGTTTACGTTTTTATTTCAGGGCGTGTCACTTGTTGCTTGCCAACACTTTTTGATTGATTTGTATTTAGTTGTACTCCAGGAAGACTTCTTGACCCTCTTACATACAGTTGTTTATATATATATTTTTTTGCTAACCATTTTTTTATGGTAGGATTTGATTATGATGATACCTGGTATCCTTTTCTGTGATTGACAAGTGATTATACCAACACCTTACTTACTACTTCGTATAATTGAACACTTTGTAAACCTTTTTCCATTGACTGTGTGTCGGAAAATTTTTGGCTTGCCAAAAATTTTTCCCCGATCACGGGAGTGATGTTGTGTAGCAAATTTTCATGTAACACTTAATTATTTAAGTTTGACTTAAGATTAATTTTCATTATTCTAAATTTATGCTACACAACGTTATTTTATTTAATATCTTGTATTTATATTTGCTTTGGTTTAATTTTAATTAGTGGTTTTGGTACTTTAAGATTTGTACGTCTCTTCCACTGGTTACTCGTAAACGCGTTGAAACAGACAATGGAATTAGGTGCTTTCGTAGGTAATAAACTTGATTTAAAATTACTTAACTTAGGTTGATTCTCATTTAACTTATATCATTGGATGCAGAAAAATTAGCCTTTTAATTTAAGAGTACTTTCAAGTCTCTAGCTTAAACAGTTTTTAAGTTACAGTTAATTATTCAACGAATTTTTGCACTTCGAGTATTTTTTTTGGTTGAGGGGGAAAGGATTGAAAAGCGTCACTTTTGCAGTTGATTTCCAAGCCTTTGCTTAGGAATTTTTGTCCGTTGCCTAGGTTTGCTGGTTTTCCCACGCCTACGTCGAATTCTTGGTTCTTCTTTTGGCGGGCTTGGCGAGATTCGGAATTTTGTTCCAGTTCAACTCCTCGATTTTTGGACGATATTAGCAGGGGTTTGTGTGAGGGGTAGAGTTTCAGTTTATTCACCCTTTTGGCGAGTTTTGGCGATATCTAGTGTCCGGACCTGACAAAAAGCGGGTGCAGGTGGGATTGCGAAGCGGTTGGGACGTTTTCGTTTTTGCATTCGGCTGACAAGAAGATAACTTTCTCGGGTGCCTTGGGCATCTTGTTGCTGCAACAGAAAGGATGAATTTGTTTTTTTAACGGGGGGCTTATGGCTCCTGTCACTTCTTACTCCATGGCTTCGGAAATAGTCCTTCAAAAATGTAAATGAAATAATTCTGCAATAGAAAAGGAAATGAAAGAAAATTATATTTCCATGCTTCAACTACCACAGAAATAATGTCCTTCAAAATGGAAAGTAAATATTTCTTCGTCAATTCTACCATCTGATGAAGACTCAGTCCGCTTCTTCAATTTATAAGAACAGAAAGCTCTACCCGTCCAAGTTACCTGTGTTCCGACCTGAGTTTCCTGATGGTTCTGAAGTTCGTAATACAGAAGGCTGGATGAAACTTCCAAGTTCCAGCGTACTGGGTTATTCTTCGAATGTTCGGAGTCCGCCAAGCTGCCATCGAATTTCCTCATCTCCAGGTTCACTTCTTCCATCAGTTAAGAAGTTTTTCTTTTGAACTTTTAATGTTAACTTAAATTCTTAAAGGATTTTTTTTTCTCATCCAAAATTCTCTGGTTTAATTATTTCTTGGATTTTTTAAATGATTCTATTATCATCAGAATTTAACTTTTTATTTAAATGTTTGCTGTAAAGAATTTTGAAAGGTAGAAAATTTAAATCTTTAATATTTTTGAGGATTTGTTGATTTAACTGAGATCTGAAGAAATTTGTGAGCAGTCTTAAATTGCTCTAGTTAAAAGTATAATTTTTTTTTCCTCTTTTGGTGCAATACTATAATTACTTAACTCTGTACTTCATTATTTGAATTTTCACTTGTTCTTGGATAAATAAGGTGTAAGAACCTTACAACTGTTAAATGAAATGGGAAATTTTAATTTGTATCTTATCTCATAAAAATAGTTATTACTTAACCAATAGTATTTGAATTGAAGTGGTTACTGTCTAAGATTGCAGTATTTGTGGAAAATATATAAATGATTAGCTATTTGTTTTCTAAATTAAATAAGTTAGGTCCCGGGGACTAATATAATTTTATGATAGTAAATTTGTTTAATATCAATGTTTTAAGGAAAGTAATAAACTAAGTTAGTATTATTGATTTTATGTGTTTACTTGAATTTCTGATTACACAACATAGCTTCACCAGTAGCAAGGCTCTTCGGGTTGTTGAAACGAAATTTAAAAAGGTACATACACAACGCAAATTCCTTATTTGTTTAAACTACTAGTATTTTACAGCTTAGTATATAACAACTTCTACATTTCATATCTTTGAATAAACTAATAGATTTGTGCTGAAAAAGAGAGAAGAAAATTTAAGCATTTGAAAATTCAAAATGAGTATAAAATTAATGCAACATATAACACTTAATAGAATTTTAAACATACATAGGTAATTAATCTCGTGCAGTTATTTATCTTCTTTTCGGTAAAAATTTTTACACCGTATTTTTCATGAAAAATTATCAGTAAAAATTTATTAAAAAAAGATTAATTTATTAATGATATTTATTAAATAACTATGCAATTTTAAAATTCTTTTAAGTGCTAGAAATTGCATTAATTTCCTACTCATTTAAAAATTTTAAATGTTTAAGTTTCCTTCTTACTTTTCGGCAAAATTCTGCTAGGTCATTCAAAAATCTGAAATACCGAACTAGAAATCTTGCGCTCCTAAATAATTATGCGAATATACAATTACAGCTTTTAGAACCTGCAAATTCATGTGTGCGATGTTATCGACCTGCGATGATTTGTAGGTATTTTATTTTTTTACCTCGATGTTTTCGACGGCGATGCTTTTAAACTGCGAAGTTTTTGAACCGTTTTATTTTCGACGACGATGTTTTGTACCACGATGTTTTAGAACTGCGATGTTTTCTCTCTGCTTTTTTTTTCTCCCACGATGTTTGGTACTACGTCATTTTCGCCTTGCGTTGTTTTCAGAGCAACGTTTTCTTCCACGATGTTTTCGGATGTAACCGGCTAACAAATGCTCGCTCTTTAAATTCCACCTAATTTTGCATTATAGTGAGGATATGGAAAAAATAGAAGCAAAAGAAAAGAATTAACAGAAACTAACCTGTTAATTAAAATTAGATTAATAAAGGTATATATTTAATTGCTATAACATTTCCGGTGAGAAGTATGCAAATACTAATGGGAAATTGATTGATAAGTTAACTAAATTTTTTTTCATAAATCTAGGTTATATATTTTATATAAAATATGTCATTAAATGTGTATTACAATATCTGTGTCGCCTCCGATTTCATATTGATTGCAATAAAATGCATCGTGGTAAAGATTATTTTTATTATTTCTCAAAAATTAAACATCAAATCCAAATCCAAATCCTGTTCCTATTGACTAGTATTTGGCCTTAAAAAAGGCCTTTACTAGTATATAGTTGTCGTAACCTGAAAAGGTTTACCTGGTAGAGTTCGTCATCCGAAAGGATTTTCACACTCCTTGTGTGAAATATAAAGGCATGTAGTAGATAAGCAATGGCGTTTTAAAAGTTTTTGCTTGTAAGTACAAAACATTAAATGCACAAAACACTAAATGAAGAATTTGAAAATAGTAAAAATCTTGATTAAATAGTTGAATAGTTGAAAAAATATGTACATATATACAGATTACCAATCACAGTCGTGAAAAATATTGCGCGGTCTTTTATGTCGTTGAATTAAGGTGTTATCGTAGTTATTAAGGTCTTTTATGATATCATCAGGGTGGTTATTGCAGTGTTGATAGAAATTATGACTATGGATGAGAATATCGCTGTCAAGCGGCTTAATTTTTAGATCTCTATGGATGGTTGAATTTGTGACATACCATGGTGCATTACAGAGCATTCTGAGCATTTTATTTTGGGTTTGTTGAAGTAGTCTTCTATTGCTTCTTGATGTAGCTGCCCAGGCCGGTGCAGCGTACAGTAAAATAGGTTTGATGGCTTGTAAGTAAGTGATCCTTTTGGTGTTCAGGTTTAGTTTTGATTTCCTGCCGAGAAGGGCATAAATAGCCATGAAAGCTTGCATTGCTTTAGCTCTGGTTTTTACTATGTGCTGGCGAAAGGTAAGGCGGCAGTCGATATGAACTCCTAAATATTTGATGCAGTTTTCACGTGGGATATTGTTGTTGTCGATTTTGATATCTGCAATGTTTCTTCTAAGTTGATGTTTACGGAAATAGATAAGAGCTGATTTGGTAGTATTCATTTTAATCTTCCAGGCTCGGAACCATTGTGCAATGATATTGATATGAGATTGAAGTTTTTGATTTGCTTTGTCAGGATTTATGGATAAACATCAATACCTTAAAATATGTGAATCACGTGCAATAGAAAACCGATCGGCAAATGTTTAAAAAGTTTCAATTTTAAATTCAAATTTTAGGTGAAAGACAAGTTTTATTATTTAAAAGCATAATTCTGCAACTATCTTTTGGCAATGTAATATGACCATTCCATTAACATTTAAATTATTACAATAATTTTCTCAAATTACTGTTTTGTTTTAAAATAGGTTGCAAATCTTCTTTCCTGGTTTCGTAGTCTCTGTTCGTTAAGGTTTCTGATAAGTTTTACTTCCTTGTACGAAATAAAAAAGAAGTATTGTAATCGCGAAAAATTTCGAGTATCATATTTCAACCAAAATATCTATTTTGACCACTATCGAATGCAATTTAACGATGTTTCTGCGTGACATCTGTACATAAGAACAGAAGAAAGGACTCGGTTTTTCCCAAAAAATTATAAAAATGATTTAAAATGAATTCTGAAGAGACCTTTTTCTTGGCGTCCGTACGTGCGTACGTACGTAGGTATGTATGTATACAAGTAGCCTCAGAACTTTGAATTCTTGTCTTTCGGTTAAAACTTTTGTGCCCTTAGTTAACCTGCATGCAATAATTGTGAAATTATCAGCAATTCAAAAGTTTTTTTAAGTGTGGTTAAGCCTCATTTTTGGTTACGATAGCAGCCATATTTGCTTACATTTGAAACTTAACAGATTAGTGGATTTGTTGCCAATCTAGAAAAACTAAACTTCGCAACCACAAAGTAACGTCTTCCTATTATTGCGAATTAAATTATGCTTAATTCATTCAGGAATGATCGTTTAAGTTATTAGCTTGTTTTTGCGTAGAAACTGTAATTTTAATTGTAAAAATTTTTTGTAATTGCTTTAACTGAATTTGGTGCTTTATGTTTTTCTATATCTTTCATTTTTAGTGAAAATATTTTGAATTTTAACATATGTTTGCCTTGCCGCGAAGTAAGAACTGAATTAATTGTATACGCATTAAGTAAGCGGCGCTGAATCGTCTGTGAATAACGATACTCATGTTTCTTTTTTTATCGTCTGTGAAAAACTGTTTCTTATTTTTTTCATTTCTTTTATACATGGTTTTAGATTTATCATAGTATTTGAATAGAATTTGCGGTAATTCTTCAGATGATATAATATTTGTGCACTCTGAGTTATAAAATGAATGAGAGGTAACACTGTTAAGTGAACCTAGAGACGAAGTGTCGCTATGGTAATTACACATAACTTTAAAGAGTGCATTTATTCTGTTGTGGTTTATGCTCTATCGACGAAGTAGATTTAGTTCAGAATTCGTTAACTGTTCATTCAATATGTTTAAATGAAATTTAGAAAAATTATGTATAGTTTAATATTCCGTACAAGGAAGTCATGTGGTGTACACATCAGATTTTTTCATTCTACACCCGTTATAGTATCTGTTATGATAGGACATTTTAAACATTTCCAATGGGATTCAAGTTGGAAGAGATAAAGTCTCATTCAAAAAGACATAAATCTCTCTTAGAAAGAAACTTCGGCTTAAGAATAATCTCATAATTCAATTTATTTAGAGCCACATTCAATCTGGCAATTACCATTTGTTTCGAAGCGAATGGATAAGAGTTTGTTCTTTCGAGAAAAGAAACTGTGTTTGTTTTTATTGGGCGCTAAGGTTACTTTAATTTAACAAATCTTTGTTGGACTATCCGTCACTACGATTTGTGTTAGCACTTGCGAAATCTTATTACAAATTTTTATGTGAGGAAATTTTAATTTGAATTTTTTGTTTCGCAGAAATAAAGTTGCAGATTTTTTAAAAGAACTGGTACTTGGTTCTTATAACGATTCGAATACGTGTTACGCTACAAGTAAGCTTTGTATTAGCTAACGGAATTCTCCACCTAGTGTACAAATAACTAGATAATAAATTTTGGGGATATTTGATTCTTAGAAACAAATTCCCTGCAATGAAATGCATGCAGCACCTTTTACATGTAGTGCAATATTAATAATAAAGATTTCCATTAGAAGGTTATGTCTTTCAGTGGACGAGGAATAAAGCAACGAACACGATTAGTTGAGAGACCAGCTTCTTTTATTTTTTTCTTTAGCTGAAAGGGCTAATAGATGGTGTCAAATATATAAGTTTGAAAAGACGAGTTTTTCTCAGAATTTTTCCCACAAAGGTATAGTTTCCTAGGTTGATAGTTCTGAATCTTTCTTGTAAAAAACACCCATCAAACTAAGAGGTCTTATATGAAGCATGGCCTCTAGGCAAGTCTTCTCTACAGTACTTTTTAGTCAATCACCTTTGGCAGAAGAATTTGGAATAGTTTGTTTTATTATTATTTCTTTACCTAAAAGTAAGTTTAAGGAACAGGTCTAGTATAGCACGGAAAATGCCTACCTAACCGTTTCCTTTCTTTTGTGTACGATAGCCTGAAAATTCAACGAACAAAAGAATATTTAGTTATTTTTTTAGTTGCAGCAAAACCCAAATCAGGAAAAAAGCGAACATTAAATTTCATTGTTAATAAAAAATGCAGCACTTGATTTCATAATTATCAGAACTTTACGTTTTAATAAAATTAATAATCACTGAATAAGCACTTACTTATCATTATAATAGTATTTCATCAAATAAATATTCTTTTAATTATTCTCAGCCTTTTCATAATTGCTTTGATTGTTACACTTTGAAGATGCTGTAGATTACCACTGTGTTAAGTGGCGGCAGGTAGCTTATCGGATTCCTTTTAATGATTGCTATGTTTGTGAAGGTGCGTGATACTTATTGCATTATTCAACTCAAAACATATTTATTACAATTATGAGAAGCTCTTTACAAATATATGTATAATTCATGAATAGCATAGACAGTTACTGAAATAAATTATAGTCCTCGTAGTGTAAGGAGCCTGCTAACGAGGGTCTCTCTATTCGAGAGCTCAAGAGCATTCTAGGTCTCTCTAGTAGAGAGATCAGGCGCAGTATAGGTCTGTCTAGTCGAGAGTTCAGGAGGAGTCTGACGTGCTGTCCCAATCGAGAAAGTCTTCAGATTGATTTTGCCACTCCTCCTGAATTTTTCTATTGATTTTACATCCTGTGATTCGTTATATCTGGAACTATATCAGAGAAAAAGCAAAGTCATTGGCTCGTCAACTCTCCTGAAATCGAGAGACTTTGACGACAGACACGGTGCAGAACTCAAAAATCTCTTGACACTATCGGGAAGCACTATCAACTGGAACGAAGTATTGCGTCTGCGATGTCAGACCATGTGGCCTCATACATCATAAAAGCTTGGAAGCAGTGGCATGCGGGGACCGCATACACGATTTTTTCATCACTGTGCGGTCCTCCGCCCCCATTTGTTAAGAAAAATCTGTACTATAATAAGCTTGCCTAACTAGACAGTAAATGGGAATATTTTGCATGTGCGATTTTGAAATACATCCAGGTACTGATAATAGAAAAAGAGATCGACAAAGTGGGAAATCTTATTGAAAAGTGCATAAAAGTTTAAACGAGCGCTCCTTAAACACGTAATTTTCCGAAACGTATGAAGGAAATACAAACAGAAATTCATATCAATTTTCATTCATTTTTAAAGAACCCGAATTTTGATATGAATTTCTGTTTGTATTTACTTCCTACGTTTCGGAAAATTACGTGCTAAAGGAGCGTTCGTTTAAACTTTTATGCACTTTTCAAGAAGATTTCCCACTTTGTCGATCCCTTTTTCTATTATCAGTACCTGGATGTATTTCAAAATCGCACATGTAAAATATTCTCATTTACTGTCTAGTGCGGGAAGTTTATTATAGTACAGATTCGACTGTAGGTCTGCTTGTACCTATCTCTTGATTGAAATTATTTGTCCGGGTCCTTTCTATGTTATATGTAACATTTCTTATGTTTCTGAGTGACACGATTCAATGAAAGCCATGCTTTTAGAAATAATCTACCCTCGCTTAATAAATTAAAAATATATATTTTCGTTTGGATATCACATTTATAATTTATAGCATTTCTTATTTATTCAAGTTCTCACAAAATTTGCTTGAAAGTGTAAATAACGCTTGTGCGAAGCGTTTCACCATAAACAGGACAGCATTTACTACACCAAATTATGCTATAAGAAATACTTCTATTTCATGTTAGGACATAGCACATGTAGGTATTTAAATACAGTAGCATTGCGACCTCTGGAACTTGCTCTTTTGATTGATGTCTTATTTAAAACTACTCATAACACCGATTTTCTCCATTAAACAATTAAGCTAATAGTATAGTCAATTTTTATACTATATACCATTCAATTTAACGTCAGGCCCACGAGCGGCCAAGCGGTTAAATCCCTAAACATTCGCAGTTCTGTCCGCAATTCAAATATCGGTGATCGGGCTAGTTGCATGGGCGTTTTCGAGGTTTTCTCCTCTATGACATGTATTCAAGGCCGGTTTCCCTCATAAGTCCTCCACAAAGGTATCTCTTCTCTTAGGCAAATAGCCCTAGTGCGCTTTGACATAACCTAATAAACCAAACCATCAATTTAATGCCTCAATTATGTCTGTACTGTTGATAGATAATAGCTGTCTATGTAAAACTTTTGTGTCAGTGATTGCTATAAATGCTTTGTAGCTTATATTTTCGAGATTTCTCTGTTTAAGGAAGCTGATTTTGTCATGTTTACGAACATCTACATTCTCTCAAAATTACTTCAGCTGCCTCAGTCTGCTTTTTGTATATGTATAGTTTTAGCTCATAGGAATACGAAGTATTCTTTCTCCAATCCAGTAGTACTTTGGATAAAATATCAAATTTGAATCATACAGTAAATATTCAAATTAAAGTAACAAAAATATTTCTACCTCATTCATCTAAAAACTAATCTGTTCAAAGTATCTTTCAATATTTTTTTTTCTTATTGAGAATCGAGATCATTGTTATAAAGGTATGAAGATGTATCAAGACATTTGCATTACATTGAATGAGAAATATATCTCTAATAAAATTCGAGGTAATAAGTGTTTCGTATTAGCAACAAATATTGTCGCCAGTCTGTCTCGGGCAGAGCAAAATGTTTACGAGTAGCGTATGCGCATTTGATAAGCGGAGCTGAATCGCCTGTGAAAAACGGTTTCTTTTTTATTTGTTTAATTTCTTTTGTACATCGCTTTACATTTATTATCGTATTCGATTAGAACACGTGGCAACGATTAGATACTTTTTAGGTGATATACCTTTTGTGCATTTTGAGTTAAAAAATGAATGAGATGTAACACTGCTAAGTGAATCTGGCGCTAGAGTGTCGCTATGGTAAATATATATAGTGAATTTTAAAGAGTGAAATTATTTTGTTGTGGTTTATACGCTGTGTACTATTTTATTCCTGTAACATTTTGTAGCAGAAAACAATTTTATAAAGCAAAATTTAATTCTTTTACAGTTCCATGCGGATCAAAAGTTTTTGTAAATTATATTTGCTGACTACGAAATTCAAAAAATGGGACAAAGTAGATTTTCAGATTCTAACTTAATAAACAACGTTGAAAATAGAGAGAAAAAGCCAGAACACTTTTTAATAAAACACCTTTAAAATGAGCTTGCTGTACCATCACCTGCTTATTGAATAACCAGGTATTTATAAATCCCGAAGTGATATCGACTCGGAAGGAAATCAATACAGCTTTTCCGTGATGATACCTTTTTGAACAGGTAGTGCGAGACCCACCAAAAGCTGACTGCTGCCTTGTCAAGTTTTGGGCGTGGCGCGTGCTCACGAAGGGATAATCTCCATATTTAACTGCAGTTCACATTTTTCTTCAAAGAAAAGGCATATTATGTACGGCAGTTTGCTTATAGTATGGTTAATTACTTTTAATTCATCATTATTCCAAAGATTTCACTTTTTAATTATTTGTTACATTTATATCCTCTTAAGTAAACTACAGGAACTACTTTGCTAATTAATTGGTTTAATGTTTATAATGTAATATTATTCGACAATATATTACTTGAGACTTAAAATTAATATTTTCTAAAAGCATGAAGACATGTATAATCTAAATTGAAAGCTTTTAAAAATGTCTTTGAGTTCTCTCATCACATGGAGAAAAATAAATAATTCAGTTGTATGCGCAGCATAAGAATGATTCATTTTGTAAGATATGTCTCGTCTTTTTCACATAAACTAAGCTAGATTTTACAAATGAACCTGGCGAATTTTCGCACAGCTTGAAATAATACCAGCACACAAGAAGGGTGAAAATAACCTTTTATTAATTCAACTTATAACAGCAGGGCATGAACTTCGTGCTTTACAATAACACCGACCACTTGTGGTGGAATGTAAACGTTATAACATAAATTAATTCAAGTTAATTCAAGTTTAAATACACTCATGTTTGTGAAAATTGCAACACCAAGAAGGAATCGTCATAATTGAATGCAATTTAATACACAGTTGAGTGGTAGTGGTACAAATAAATGATTAAATGTTCAAAGCAAACAAACAAGAACAAGAGATCAGAATCAGTATTTTGTGTGGCCACCACGCGCCAATAAGTGCGCTGCTACATGACGTGGCATGGAGTCAAACAAAGTTTGAATGTCTGACTGAGGAAGAGCATTCCATATCGTTTGTACGCGTACCCAAAGTTCGTCTGCAGACGCAACAGGACGAGGATCACGAGCAAGACGCCGACCAATGACATCCCACACATGTTCAATTGGCGACATATCCGGGGAACACGCAGGCCAAGGAAGAAGCTGTACCTGCTGCGCTGCAAAGAAGGATTTAACAATCCGAGCAGTATGAGGGCGGGCATTGTCCTGTTGAAATACAGCGCCTGGCAAGCTTTGAAGGAAGGGAACAGCTTCGGGCTGTAGAACTTCACGGATATACCGGTTGCTGTTCAGATTGCCCACAATTCGTAGCAATTGAGATCGTCTATGATATGCTATGGCGCCCCAGACCATAACTCCGGGTGTTCGTCCACTGTGGCGTTCGATAATGCACTCCGGAAGGTGGCGTTCACCGGCATAGCGTCTGACACGAATGCGGCCATCATGGTACCACAAATTAAAGCGGGATTCGTCAGAAAACACGACATGCTGCCAATCAGCACGCCAGTCTCTATGCTGATTGGCCCATTGTAGCCGCAGGCGGCGATGGTCGTGCGTTAGGGGGATCCTGTATAAAGGAGTCCGTGCGCGCAGTCCACACTGCAGCAGACGTCTACGAATTGATGAAGCACACAATGAAACACCTGTAGCTATTGACCACAGTGCTGCCAATTGTCTAGAGGAAGCTGTACGGTCCGTCCGCGCCATGCGGACCAGGTGTCTATCATCGCGAGCTGACGTCACATTTCGGGGTCCACTCCCGGATTTCCGAGTTGTCCGACACTCGTCCGTCCACTGCTTCCAAACGCGCATCACTGTGCTGCTGTTACGCTGCACACGAGAGGCTACTGCACGATACGACAATCCAGCTTCACGAAGGCCGATGATTCTCCCTCGTTCAAACTCTGTAAGTTGTTCAAATCTCGCTCTCTTTCGTCGACGAGGCATAAGTACAGATTGAGTTAACGTTTACCACTAGCAGATAACCACCGCTAACCATACACGCCTCGCTACAGCCGTCTATTTATTCGGATCCATCAGCCGTTCAGAGGGCGCTGCTCAGCATACGCATGCGCTACGGATTTGCAATTCTAATCATTTGCATATCATGCGCTACTTTGCATTTCCTGAAAATTTCAGCTCACTCGCGTAAGTCCTTCATGGTGTTGCAATTTTCACAAACGTGAGTGTAGAATAGTGCTGCATTAGCACGTTAAAGTATGGCCAACTTAAGTTGACTCACAAGCCTAACAGTCGTGACGATTATTTGGAATGGCCAAAGGGCGTAACAGCAAGGTCAGAAATGAAACGTGCCCTGGTTAGAGAAAATACTCTTTGACTAAACTCAGAGATTCAACAGTTTAAATACTCACTTCACTTAACTTTAAATTTACATCCTGGAAAGGAAGAAAATGAGAGGTTCAAGAAAAGTATTAAACTTAAAATAATCCGTTATGAAAAATAAGGTAAACCTATTAAGTTCTTCGTTCGAATACCTACAACGCATTAATTCAAATGAAAGTGAATATACGTCAGCTTATTAACTTATAATGATTTAAAGGAACCATTACGAACGCTTAAGATCATCGAAGAACAATCTTTTATTTTAAACAAACTTAAATATAAGGTCATAGATAAATAGGAGTTCAATTTATTTATTCTCTATTATAAAATTAAAATTCTACATTATTAATATTGCATCAACGGTTGTGTTTTAATCCATTTATCAATTAATTTATATCTTGGTGAAACAGTATTTTGAATGGCTAAGTTTAATGTGCATAATCAAACTAAATGTATACGCAATGACCTAGCGTCGCTGACTGCCATGCCGAAGGGCTTGGGTTCGAATCTCGGAGAAGGCATAGATGTTTGTAAATGCATAGTGTCCAAGCGTCATGGGCACTCTAAGCATGCGGCGAGCCGAAATTATTCTCGAGAGGTTGGTGGTAGCGGAAGAGGGGTAGATGACTTTCAGACTCGTCCTCCCCGGGGTGCTCTCCTTCGAAATTGGGAGCGAAATTGAGCTAAATCGCACTGTCACCTGTAGGGTGTTCAAGGCTGTTTCCAACGGCAGGCGTAATCCTGCGTTCCTTGCCAAAAGAAATATTGTGGGCTGACTACGCGCCAGACAAGTGAACTTAGTCAACAACAACAACGTTTTGACCTCTGGATTGCTTTCTAATACTCAGCCAAATGTATTTCAGCTCTTAATTTAAGATTGAAAGATTTTTTAAATACATATCAGAATGTACCTCATCTACTTATAATCACAGGCCTTGCAATTCATTGATTTGTTTAGAATGGGCAAATGGTTAAAGCGCATGAATATTTTTGCTTTACAAAAGCTTCCATTTAAACGGTTAAACTAGCTATCTATACAAAACTTCCGTAGGGTTTTCCTTGTATATTATAAACGTGGACGGTTTCCTCTTAGAAAGACTTTCATTCTTATCCATAGACCAATATATCTTGTAAGACGTGTTATCCTCAAGTTGTCCAAAATAATCCGATTTCATGTTTATCATGATAAGAATTCCAGTTTTGCATTATTTCTTCGATTGTGGTTTAATTAAAAATAAACTTATCGTTTAAAAAAATATTTTGTGTGTCAAGAAACAACTGTAGTATTTAATTTAATTTTTTTGTCATGGGTAGATATAGATGTTAAGTGAAAACATAGCAAAGAATAACTGAAAACGAATTTATATTACGAAGTTAAAGTAAGACTTGATAGAATGAGAAAGAGGTATTTATATAACTATACTTTCTTTATGAGTAAATGTTATTTACATTTCCTAGTCATTTAATACGTAAATAAAAAGTCATCAAATGTAGCGTAATATTTTTATGTATGAAATATGCGTACATAATAGTTGCAGAAACACTGCTAGCAAAAAGACATTTTTTATCCTATTTTGTTACCGATTTTCTGCACCACCAGTCAATATGATTATTTATTGGTGATAAAATAATAGATCTGGTGATGCCAAAGTTAATTTGATTCTGTAAAAACGTCAAAAGTTATATATTAAAGTTAATATATATATTAATAATATATTTGAGTATCAAACGTAAAATGCAGCTTTTAAGTATTACTTTAAGCTAGAAAGAAAACATTATTTGAGATAAAAACATTTTATTATATATAAAATTTTGAAAATATACACTTATACATTTAGTACGCGTAAAATTCATAACTTGTGCCAGAGAATCCATTAATGTGGCCCATGGAGCAAAATATTAAATAACATGTACTTGACATACACAAAACAAAAGTTAAATAGATACTTATTATACTCACATGGTTACATCTTTCTTAAGAAATTATACTTACATCCTGATATTATGGAAAAATAATGTTTTTTTAAATGGAACAATACAAATAATTTATACAAATGGGACAATCATTTCAATGCGTATGGAGTAAACTGTAGTGACTACTTTGAGTCGCTATATATTTATCACATGAACCTTTTATGTTTTTAACATGAAATAACTGTACTTGTGTTTAAAGATCTCAGTCATTAGGTAATGTACATTTGTTTGGCCTTTTTATTTTCTCTTACTATTGTTCAAATATTATATTCATATAGAAGAGTATACTTACATGTTCATGTATGTATAAGCTTACGTACGCAAGCTTTACATGCTCATGTATGCAGATAAAATTCATGATCCACAATCGACCTCGATTAGAAACATAACTTCTCAAATTGCAACAGACGTCATAAAAATGTAGTAAGCCCTTTTTTCTACACTAAAGAACTATGGCTACTTTTCCATAGAAATCATACTAAAATATCTACCTCAGAGAAACTAGCTTCTATTCACATTAGGTATAGTGAACTTCAGATTGCACGCAAATAGAGTATTCAGTCCCCTTGAAACAAATTATTAGTCGTTGCACCAGTATTCTGTGTTATTATCAAATGAGTGTGATAAGTTCTCGAAAATGATAAGATAAATATTATTGGATTTTAGTACTAAAATACAAAATCAAAGGACACCTATATGTTATGGAATTGAAAATAAATAAAAGATAAATTCAATTATTAAATATTTGTATCATATATTCTAAGAAACTAATCTAATCGTATTCTAAGAATTTAAGAAGTTTCCTTTTTATATCTTTTAAGAATTTTCATCACTTATTGTTTTTACCTAACACAAAAACATGCTTTTTCCAAATACAAATTGGCGTAGAATCTAGCTTATATATTTATATAGTTTTGTTAGAAGACAGATTTTATTTATTACCATCGGAAAAGTAATTATTCACAGTGATAAATTACACGGAAAAGAACAACATTTGCAAGATTCTCGCAATATGCTTGCTACGATTACACTTTGTTTTCAACTGGACGACCCAATTATTAAACCTAAAAAAATTAAACTAAACTCCAAGAATCCACTTTTATCGCAAAAAAAGCGATATTAAAATAACATAAATATTTTCTAATTAAAGTTTTGAGGTAAGAATTTATCTCAGGAATGCTGAGGACAAAACCCAGGTTGTGATATCATGGCTTTTTTAAAAACAAATGTATCTTCCCTACCGCAGTTCTTCCCTTAAGCATTTTTTTAAAAATCTGATGTGCACACCCCATAAATTCCTTATACGGAATTTTAAATTATACGCACTTTTTCGTTTAAACTTATTTCCTCGAATTTCATTAAAAATATATTTCTCATTCAATTAGTTCAGTTCTCACTTCGCGACAACGCAAAAATATATAAAACCTTGAAATATCTTTATTAAAAATTAAAAAAATATGCAAAATATAAAACATAACTACAGTTAAAATAAGCAATTCGTACAGCGGGCAAGAAGGCAGATTTATCGGTGCGCAAAACTGAATGTTTACTTTTGGTTTCACTCGGCAAAAAGACACTGAAGGCGTAGAAATTGACTTAAGTTGTTGTGGACGCTATACTGAGTCAATATGTGGGATGATTTAATAATTAAATAATAATTACAGACTCGATTAAACATGATTTAATTCGCAATAATCAAAGAAGATGTTATCTTTGTTGATGTGAAGCTTAGTTTCTGTAGATTGGCAACAAGTTCACTATTCTTCTAAGTTTTGAATGGAAACAAATATGGCTGCTATGGTAAAAACATTTAAGCTTAGCCGTTCGGAAAATAATTTGTAAATTGCTGATGATTCTACAACTATGACATGCAGGTTATCTAAAAGCATAAAAACTTAATCGGAAGATTATAAAAAACATAATTCAATAAACATAATAATATATATATATATACTTTTTTTGGTGCTGCCGATTGCAGCCAAAATAGGATCCACGTCAACTACTCTGAGGCTACTCGTCATATATATATATAAATGCGAGACACATACATGCATACGCACGCATGTAATACGTAAGTACGTACATACGCCACGAAAAAAAACCTCTTCTGAATCATCAATTTTAAATTAGTTTTATAATTCGCTTTGTTAAAAAGAGTTCTTTATTCGGTCCTTACGTACAAGTGTCACGCAAAATCATCGTTAAATTGCATTCGGTACAAGAAAAAATGCGTATTTTCTTTCAAATGTGGTACCTGGCATTTTTCATGATTACAACACTTCCTTTACTTCGTACAAGGAAGTAAAAGGACACACACCTTTTCCTCGGTCTTATTTTCAGTTAAATGAAAGCTTTGGCAGAAATTCTTTTGAATAAATTCCCTTATGAATCATTAAAGCTCTTAGTATTAATGGATTGAACAGTTTAATGGCTCTCTATATGTGTACAGTTTTTGTCTTTCCGGAGCGTATTATTTGAAGTTTAAAACTTAGATTTCTATTTCTTGCTTAACTACTTCCATTTGCTTAAACTAGCAAAAAATACTTTTATGCTAAATTAAAGTTTTAAAACGTTAATAAATAAGTATCACAAAAACTGAATTATTTAACCATGCACATTTAGTGGAATTTTAAAAGGTGATAACACCCCGTTCCTTAATGGTTTAAGAACTATTAAAACAACAGTTAAAATCTGAAAGTTCTGGTCTAATCCTGCCTTTAATGTAGTTGAGTCTTACTTAAACTGTAACTATTCCAACTATAAGAATATCGTATTTAATTAATTTTTCCTTGCTGATCGTTCCATCATGTATGTAAAATAATAAAAAAAATATTTAGCTATAAAAGCTAAACTAATGAAAATATATAAAATTAATATTCAACATTATTTATTAATTATTATTAATAAAACTAATATTCAACATTATTTATTAATTATTATTAATAAAACTAATATTTAGCATTATTAATGCAACATGTAAACCACAAACAAATTAAAATTTTCTAATATAATTACTATTTCTGCACTGCATTAAAATTCCAAACAGGATTAAGTTCTGTATAAATATCTCTTTTCCTAATTACTAGATAAACCTTTGTTTTAAAGGAATGTTTAAATACCTAATATTTCTTAGGTACTGCTGTAGTCTACTGTTTTTTTGGCTTATTCCATAAGTCAAGATTGAGAAAATATGCTTTTACGTACTATGCTTTCCTATTATAATGCTTTTAGTTGTACCAATGTTTTGGATATTTACCTGTTTTTGCTTACAGTAATAAATAATTAGAGTGTATAGCAATAAAATACGACTCTTCAGGAGTCACTACTTTCTTTAATGAAAATAATGGCCCAGAAATAATGCACGAAGCAACTGTAAGATTTTCAGCTAAAAAAAGGAACATTTGCTTAACTAGATTTGAAAACTATTTGCAACCAAACGTTTAGTTTTACCAAAAACAAATATATACATAATGATAAATTAAAAGCATTTTTTAAATGCGTGCATATCTCATTCGTATACGTAAACAAATATATGGATCTACGTCTCGAGTGTGCAAATATATATATACCAATGTGTAAACAATGTACATGATCTCACTTCGATTTCTTTGTCCAATAAGTAAATATTTATAAATATAATAAAAATAAAATATTCGTATTTTCTTAAGTATTTTCCCCTTTTTACTAATTAAATCGTACGAAGATAAAGAGAGAAAATTTTCCGAAGAATGCTATCACTGTAAATGCATAACAAATAAAAGTATTAACAGATAAACTACTGATAATTTTTGTAATATTATTTACCTAAAAAATTAATATTAACATTAAAATATCTAATAAGATATATCCTTTTCCACTCCTTGCATCTTGTATTTAGCCTGCTCTGATTGTTGCCCACTGCTACACTTTAGACCTCACATTATTCAATGCTCTGGAACTATTGCCTGTGCTGTTTGTTACAGCTTGCAAGTTGTCGCTATTATCATAGTTGTCATCGTCTTTATCGTCATTCAGTTGAACTTAACACATGCTATGATTTTCGGAACCAGCAGTAGCATTACATATTCCAGTTTTCTTGAATATCTTGACTATTATTGCTTCATAAATCACAGGCAGTATTGCAGAAGTTATGTAAGTCTTCCTGAAATGCAGGAACGTAAGTTGGTTGACAAAAATGACGTTTTTTCGTTTTTTAACATCTTCCTGAGATGCCCTCGGAAACTGTCTAACATTAGCAGTGACAATATCACCGGGCTGACCTTTCAATACACCTTCGAGCCATTCATATTAAGACGGACGATATTCAGACTTTCTTTTCTAATTATCATACAAGTGAGAAAGTTTCGCTTCGGCGATGTTTTTGTTTTCAAATGGCGAAAAGTGGCAATTGTTTAATAGCAGCGGTCATTCCTAAAATTATTCTGCAGTTTTTACTAACACAGAAGATGCCTACTTTGGAGATACTATTGTGTGTAAAACAAATACAGAAGACCATACCATTTACAAAAATACAGGAGTACATTTACAAATACAGGAGTACATTTACAAAAATACAATTATACCATTTACAAAAATACAGGAGTTTGATCTGCATTTCTTATATAGCTAACATTGTAATCGTAATTTTTTCTATGCTGGGTCCCAAACCTGTGAAATTCTAACACCTTCTTTATCTTAATCATTAGGTAGCAGTCACATAAGCATTCTTCTTCTCCTTAAACTAAGTCCATATCGTATCATGAAAAGAATGGTTCATCCTGTGCTTACTTTAAAACACTCTAACCGGTAAAAACGTATATATACGGCCTAGAATATGTTTTGTGTTGTCTCTAAGAACGTATATATACGTGCATATTAAAATATGTCAAAGAAACTAAGATAATATATTATAAGTACACAAATCCAGGTATAAAATACCAGGAGAACTTTTACATTAAAATCAAGAAAACAATTTTTCTTATAGTAGTTGTGGGAAGTTTCAGCTTTCTTAGCGAAACCCCTGGCCAGTCAGAGGGAGTTTTTAGGTGGTAATACTATGTTTCTTCCCTTCATCTCTCGCTTTCATTTGATTCATTTCATGCGACGCAGCTCTGCCTTTTGTTCTGTCACATAATTCAGCGCTTTATTGTTAATTTCTGGAAACGTTCTAGTTATTGGTCCCCTAATCTATCTTCTCTTTGATTTTATCTTAATCAATGCTACTTTTTGTATTCTCCAGTATTTATCCAAACTGGAATTATACCAAATTGTCTACCAGTAGTTTTGAACCTAGTTACTTCAACAAATTTTAAAACTTATAATTTAAATTTTGAGGTGCACAAGTGATTATTTTCTTTCAACGTGGCTCTGAAAATTTGCGTACACTGTGCTCGTAGTACGCACACGTCAAATGAAACTTCATTTAACTACAAATTTTCGGTAACAAATACTGTTAGGTAATCGATTAGAGAAGGTAAAGTTTCTCATGCGTGAATGTGCAGCTGACTATCGAAGAACGTCAGATCGTGTTTACTTCACTGTGAATGTTCCGTTGTTCTACCAGGCTGGGGTAAAGTTTGCCAGTGAGAAATCTCGGCGACAGATTTTGCCTAAATTTTATAAGATCTTAAGCGGTAACAGACTACCGTACCGAAGGTATGGGTTAGATTTCCGAGAAAGGACGTATGTTAGTAAATACATAATGTCTGTGCATCATGGGGAAACTAAAAATATACGGTGAGCCAAACGCCTTCTTGAGAGGTTGATAGTAGAGGAAGAAGGTTGGAAGGGTCCAATCTTCCGGGCTGCTTTACCTCAAAATTGGGGCGGAACTGAGCACAGTCGGTATACCACTTGTATGGTGTTCAAGGTTTTTGCCAACGAATGAAGCAACCTTGTATTGCTTGTCATTTTAAAATTCGTGGTCTTGCAGTGATTAAATTATACGAATGAGATTAGTCACAAAAACCATCATTACATTTTGAGTGATGTAGCAAGGTCTGGTAGATAAGCGACAAAATTCAACTTATGCACTTGTTTCTCGCAAAGTCTTCGAATGAACGCTCGATTACAAGTTACCCGTTAGTGAGTGGAAAGGGAACGTTCAGAGATACTTCCGTATGTTTTTTGCAAGATTTGTCTTTGTTAGTAGGAAGAATACAGCATAACTTAACATAAACTACTGCGTTTGCTACTTGATAAACCTAAAAATATCGGGTTTAAAATCAAATCTATGAAAATTTAAAGATGGTGAAAATAGATTTCCTCTGTTTTTCTATAAATATTTCTTTAATATGGTGTATCGTGTACCTCTGACAAGAATGCAAACCTTTTTTCTCGAGGTCAGAATAGTTAGGGAAAACTGTAGACCAAGTTTTATGGAACTGTACAGTAACATGTGAAAGTGAATTTTTAAGATTTCGCAGGCACTAGAGAAGCATTTAGCACCCTGAAATTGGATGACCTAAGGCATCCCTTATATGCTCAGTCAAATTCTAGTCTGGTGAAATAACTTAGATTAGCTTAAACCCAAGCACACGAAAGCCATGTATCTATTGGAAGGAAAACTTTCGTAGAGGAATTTTAAGAAATGTTGGCTTGGTTTTTACATTAATGTACATGGATAAAAGTAAGAAACCCAACCATGCATCCAATACAGCCTGTTCGACTGAACTCAAAACCGGTCGAACTACCAGTCCTCAGCCATATGTTACATATTGCAACTCCGTTACTAATTACTACTGATGGGGATACTTATTCGAATAATATCTTCTGTTTTTAAGTACAATGACATACCAGATGCTAGATGCAGACAAACATTTCATTCATTGGCAAAATATTTTGATCAAAATATCATTTAAATAGCCTTACGTAGGATTCCGAACCCACGTCCACATATCTGAACCAATTATAAAGCCTCGCCTCCATGAAAGGTTAATAGCCCGGTGTGACCATATTTGGCGATTCTTTACCAAGCATGAAGCCGCTTCCGTTGAAAGAGATATTTGATGACTAAAGGAAGAAAAGTACCGTGTTCCTAACACCCTCCAGGCTCATAAGTAAACAGTGCACTCTCCAGTCCTCTTGACTCCATTGAATAACAAGATCTCACAAACTTAAATGAGCTTTTCTCAAAGTTAAGCGTAACACAACCTATTAGTTTTCTCTCATAAAATCTTGCGTTGAGAAGTCTCCATGCAGCAGTAAAACTGTTCTGTAACAGCTTGATGGCTTAAACTCAATTATCTAGCAACCGAATCACAGAATCTTCGAGATAACAATGGCATAAATATGTTTTAATGCATTTTCTCTTCACCAGGCTGTCTACTAATTGATCAATATTTAAAAAGTGGCTACAAGTAACTCTTCCCACGATCGTTTGAAAGAATTCTGGGTTTTCGGCAACATTAGTTTCTGCTCCCCTGTCAGTTCTGCAAGTTAACAACTACGTTTGCTATTCTCTTACAAGATACTTTTGAAACATAATTAATGAATTCTAAACGGTCTCAGAAAGCACTTTGAATAATTACGGATTACCGAATTCACTCCACTGTTCAGCTTACTGTTACGGCAGTCAACCAGTCGGCTACCTAATTTGGGTATTTCATGCACTAACCTATTTCCAGAAGTCCAGTTGTGCTTTCTATTACAGACAATTAACATAAACACATTAATGAGAAATTTTGCTCCACAATTAAGTTGTAGGAAGTAGAACACCGGTGAGAAAACCTAAGGAAATAACTATAGAAACTTATATGACTTATAATTATTTGGCAGTTCACGACACATAACGTGAACAAAATATTTATTTTGTGATGCCTGACATATCTTCAAAATGCAGAATTTCTTACTTCTGCAAAAATTAAATTTAAATAAAATAGTATGTAAAAAGCAGTAGGGAAACGTCATCGTTACCACTGCTTAGAAATATATCGAAAACAATGGTAAGGTTTTTGTTCACTCTTTAATGAAATGCAAGCTTTGCACCGATTAACCTTCTTGTGTATTAAATTTTCCAGAAGTTCCTGCTGTAACAAGATGTATTTACCATGGACAACAAATTGAATTTCCTTGAAAATATTACACTGGGGGGGGCCTCAGTAATGCAAATCTGAGTTCTAATGCTATCCATACATGATCTATTGGATTTAAATCCGAATATTATGGTAGGCACTTCATATGCTATATTTGTTCGCTTTCAAAATAACTGGTTCTTTGTGCAGCATGAACGAATTGTCGTTCCTTAGGACAACGTTGTTACTGATCGTAACACTAGACAACTGGGACACAATGGCAAGAAGGCTCGTTTCGTTCATGCTGCATATTTAAGCATTCATTAATTGAGCTATAAATATGTGTATATGCAGCATGGCCTGTGAAAATGATGCTGCTTTTCGATCTTGTTTTCAGACTTACTGCCTGTGTTTCTCTCCATGTAGGACCTAGCGCGTCTGAGATCGTTCTCAAAATAAAAAATCCGAAAGCCTCAGATTTTATATTGCTCTTAAAGGTGCGTTTTTTCATTTACATTTACATACACGTTTCGAAAGCATTTGGGCTAGCGCCCTTTTGGGCCCTCCCCCAATGCAGTCTTCTTTTAAGTAGTCTGCCACTTAGATATATCTGGATAGTTGAGATCCTGCAGCTGCAGAGAACTTCTTTGCCTTTTCAAACCTGGGCTGACTTAAGTTGTCTATTTCTCTTTGCAATAGTTGCTAAATATGCCAAACATATCTGCTGCTGAGTTTCCATTAACCGTCCTAAACTTCTCTTATTTGTGATCTTGACCTGGTGTTCTGCATAGATCACCACTGTCTTTAAATTATTTTCAGACTCTCGATAAGAAGATTTTTGCTGACTTTACGTCTTTAAAAAAGGTTATTGTCTGTCCTGCTTCCATTCTCTATGTCACCTTCCATTCTCTACGTCACCTTACATTTCTGTAAAACGTCACATGCCTTCTCGAAGACATATTCTCCCTTCCACACTCGAAATTTTTATCTTTCTCTACTAGTACAAACCTTGAAATTAGAAATTTGAAGCAGTTCCTTGTGCTACGTTTTATAGCTCCAAATGCACAGGAGTAAAAGTTTGCATATTTCTATGTAGCGAAGATGAATCCTATTGGCTATGAAATAATATTGATCTTGTTCTAGCAAATAATTATGTTCATTGAATACCATGAAGAGCATTTTTGTACCTGGTTTCCAGCTTTTCTCGCCAATGCAATTACACAGTTGGATTTTGGTAGAAAATATTTATCATTCAGCATATTTTTTCCAATTATTGTATGACACTACATTAAACTGCTACTTTGCAGTAATGGTTTATTTTTGTTCTCACTTCAGTATTATGAACACGAAGAAATTGTAATTTACGCTTCATTCCCAAATTTCACATCTTTATAATAACTCCATTCCTTTCAATAAATGGAGTGAAATTTATTCGGAGGTATACGAAAATTTCAAGCATATAGCTTAATTTGCTTTTTACGAATTACTCACAGTGATGTGTCATGAATAACATGTGTGGTACGGAAGAGAACGATATGCTAGCCAAAACGATATACTCTGGGCTGGTTATGAAATGAAGGCAGAGCATGTTTAAGTTATAATATATCGTCTCTCGGCCCACCAGCGGCCTATTGATAAAACACACTGAACACTGGTAGTTTGGAACGCGATTTGAATGGGTTGGTTGCATGAGCGTTTTACTAGTTTTCCCTATGGTTAACGTAGATACGAGCTAGTTTCCTTTAGAATGTCCTCCATGAAGGCATTCCTAATTTTCTGTATAGTGCCTAAAGGCGGAGCACGTATTAAGTAAAAAAAGTATACGATTTCTTCTAAGAATCTATTGCACTTCGATTTGAAGAGATTATATATTTTTCCATTAAAAATCATAAAGTATAATTTAATTAATAAAACGTTTGATGAAACAGAGGAATAAAGTAAATTTTATTTCTTTCTCATAGAAATGGTTAGATTATCTATTTTTTCACCTTTGAAACACCAAAACCGCGGGTTCTTTAATTTAGAGGAAAAGAACAAAAAAGTTATTCAGATGTCAAGGTTCAGCCGAAAGGAAGTGTAAAATTTCCATATCTCTTGAGACTTTCTGAGAATCGATTTCTAGAATAATGCTAGTAATGGTAATTTAAAAGAAAAACAAGAGTTTTCTTAGTACTTTCTCTTGAACGTTTTACATATTCAGTTTCTCTGTACAATAATGATATACTAGATTCTCAATATTTAATTTAATAAAACAGTGCAGAAACTTGGTGAGAAAGTATTATATTTCTTTAGCATTAAAGACTTATATGCATAAATTACTTTGAGATCCTGCTTTAACTCCTTTCCTGTAACAAAACAAAAATATTCCCATAAATCGTCGTCATTTAGCGAAGAAAAACAAAAGCTATATTTATTTATAGTGTAAGATGAATTTACGTTATTTAAATTATGATTAACAAGAACGTTAATTATTTTATTTAAATAAAGAACATAAAAATTATATATTAAACATTGGAACTAAAAATGTAATACTCTATCGTAAATTGCCGATTAAATTCTGAGCAATTATTTTATTATTGCGGCTTACTACGTTAGTCATTTCCAAAACGTGACTTCTTTTTTCTGTCTTTATTGTTTTTCAAGATTGTACATCGGCGTATTATATCTACATGACGATGTTTCTATGAGTCCGTGATGGCCTTAAGGCTGTAACTGTTACTGGATAAGTCCTTGGGATTATATTATAATACAATGATTTTGTACTGAGCTCTATTTCCGTTTTTTAAGAATTTACTATGAAATGTACTGTTAGGTGAATCTCAATCACTAAATGAGCTCTAGCTCATATATCCCAGACTTTGATAACAAAAACCTCAAATTTCATATACTGAAAATTAAAGCCAATCGTATTATTTTTTGTTACATTTAATTTTTTAAAAATTAATTATGAATCATTTTTAAATTCTGGAATATTTTAATTCATGACAAAACCTGCAAAATATTCTAATGCATGAGGAAACTTATACACTAAGAGAATTACTGAAATCTCAGATTGAATATTTTCCCTAGCAAATATCAAGAAAAACGTCGAATTAGGCTAAAAATCAAGAATCAGACACTATAAAATTCAAAGATGTTACTGTTAGATATTAAATGATACGCTTTCGTTCTTGATTAAAGGTAAATTTTCAGGTAAAGTGGTAAAGAGAATACATATTTTCAAATAGATTTTTACTGCTTCTTTTTTATAAGTCATTTTACTGTTTTCCTCATCTGTAAAATAAATATTGCTAGATTCTACTAAAAACACTCTCACAAGAGCATCTTTATTAGTAAAAATATCCCTCACACGCTTTGTGATAAACAGCTAATTAGCCATTCAACATATTATTTTTAAGGATCATGTGCAGATCTGACGTAATATTTTAGCAGATTTAAAGTAAAGTGGTTCAATATATTGTTACGAATTTTGTACTTAAATGACTAATTTTATTAGAATTATAATTAAAATTGTTGCATTTCCACGTGCAATGCCACGCGAGACAAAGTTAAGAGAAAGTGAAAATACAGGAGCACGTGCGTTTAACATTGAATAAATGGATATCTCGGTAATTTGTATTGAAATTAAATAAGTGTAATTGACCACTATGTGAGCTGTAACCATAATTCCATCCTCTTTTTGGTTTCCAGAACTCTCCAGAAGCAGAAAGTACTAGAAAGGTCTCGAGCGGACGTTTGAAATGAACAAGACATGAAATACAAGACCGGAGAGAGAGCGTCTGAGTTAACTCTTTCTGATATGCACTGAAAAAAAAAGACAGTTCCTATATTTCCCGTTCTACTGGCCCGATTGACGAAATTTAAATTGCGTTTTTCATGTCTCCAAAGCGCAACTTAGAAAATATATTATATTTGCTACATATATAAAATATATTATAGCATTCTAACATAGATTTTGACACAAATTTTCCATATTTCGATTCTACGACCCAAATTATGCTTAAATATTAAATTTTGTAATATTTGGTGCAAAATTTAGGGAGAAATTCAAAAATTTAATTTGGCGACTTTTTTTTTCAGTTTTCCGCTCCATTACAGTAGAAGGGAAGCAACCTATTTTCCAATCCCTTCCATTGCAATGAAGTGAAAAAAAAGTCACATCGTTCCTATCTTTTTACATTGTGCATAAGGGAAAAAAAGTCACATCATTCTTCTTTCAAATAATTTCAGCAAATTGCGTAAACCACATTAGATGTTATTATCGCTTTCAACAAATATGCCAAATTTCAATAGGCGCCAATATATGAATTCACGTATATCTTCGAAAATTTTGAATAGAAAAACCTAATTTTTTGTATGCATACTTAGAAATACATCTATTTCAATTTCATTGTAAAACTTTTATAGGTTATAATTCGAAATGTTTTTAAAAAATTATAAAAATTATTTAAAAATGCAAATTTTGAAAATAAATCATTAAAATGGGTGAATTTTGTTTGGAGTGAACCTAAATTTCGAGCTGTAAAAGAAGGAATCAAGTAAGTGTAATAAAAAAGAGATATTAATAAATACATACCAAATTGAATTAACATTGAGGAGCTAAAATTTTGAGAGCTAATTTTTTAAAAACTACTCGTGCGATTTTTACCAAACTTAGCAGTTTGGCATAATTTGAGTCAATCATGTCCAGTAGAACGGAAGATTGAGAATGGCTTTTTTTTTCCGCGGTGCACCTCTACGGGAGAAAATCACTCTGCGGAATCACAGACGTCAGGCCCAACATGAAATGCATCAAAGAACTAGCAAGTGCCGCCTGCTAAAAACCAGTGTAACCCCAAAGTTCTAAAGTTCTAAAGTATGAGTTAGTTACTTAGTTACCGTTGTTGCAAGTTGTTATTTCCGGGTGAATTAAGAAATCCGAGTTAGCCTTCTTTTTAGATGAACTTTATACTGCTTTGTATTTCACGTTTTTAGTAGTTTGAAGTATAACTACTGATTATATTGCGTGATATTGTAAGCACTTGTACGAATATCTCTGAGGAAAATTCCAGAGTTCTGATATACTTCTTTTGATAAAAATAAATTTTATTAATTTATTATCAAACTTGTGCATTCAATCTAGTATTACGAAACCGTACGCACGCAAAAATATCTATAGAATTCTAGAGCTATGCCACAATTTTTGCTTTCGTCTTTCTTTGTTTATCTGAAACTAATGCATTCTTTATATGCGGTGTTCAGAAAAAAAAATTATATTCTTTATTTATTTAAAATGCAGTGATAGACCTGCGTTTCTAATAATAAGGATTCTTAAAATAAATTAGAAGAAATGTTGAAAGATTTTTTAATACTATATTATAAATGTTTTTTAAATTAATATTCAACTCTTAACTTATTTTCCAAAGAGTAAAGCCTTCATGTAGTAAAGTACTATGTAAGCTTTTCTGGTTGAAAACAAATGACAGGTTATTTTTAGCATAGATTTGGTAATCAGTAAAAAAGGACGCTTCTACCTGTTTACCGAAGATATGTTCAAAATATATTATCAAACGGATAGCTAAATTATAATACTGAAATGATGTATAACCCCAAATCAGACAATTAATCTATAAAAGAGCAACGTTTATTTTACAGCTGATCCCTAAACCCGTTTTCAATCTGAGATAGAGTAATTAACCTCCAAATGAACTATTCCTAAATTATGACTATTCCGTAAACATGTTTCTCCCTAAACCGAGATTAATAAAACTCCAAAAGCCAACTTATAATTTACGGCTTCTCTCTAAACACGTGAAATATTTTTTATAGCTGGCACTAGCCATTTTTAGACTTTGACTACTGCTAATGCCAGAAGAGGTGATTATTTTATTATGAAATCACCTAATACGCGGCCACTGTTACCTTCTCTGAAGCGACAGACAATTTACATTCATGCCTTCTACGGGATTTGAACTAGGTTTTTTTGAGACAGTAGTCAGATTTGCTAACCACTTTCCCATCTCTTTGGCAAAGTAAAACAATTAATTTCCAAAAATGTAAGAAGAGTAACTATTACTTTATACATATTTCATAAAGATTCTCTAAAGATTTTGAAAAAAAGGTCAATAAGAGACATAAAAATTTATAGTGAACCATAAACGTACGCTTGGATTTCTTCGCTTATTTCACTCCTTTATGAAACAGCTTGTTTCAGCTCATCAAAATAAAATTAATACAGTTTCTCACAGTGAAAGTGAACCCACTATAAATACGTGTTTGCAAAAGTAGCAAATTTCACGAAATACACAGCTGGGCGATTTATTTAAATGATCTGAAATGCTAGTTTTCAGCATGATAATTTAGCAACATAAAGGGAAGAAAATGTCAGATGACTTTCCCATCCACTTTCGCCACGAAAAATGCCTTTATCATGCTTTTGTGTTTTATAAAACACGTGCAGTTGAAGATAGGCTTGCCAGATGATGCAGAAGTCAATTTCCGCAATCAGACGTTTCCTCGAGGGCTTCGTTTTAAACGACAAACTGCTGGTAGGTAATTCTGATGCAATTAAAATGTACCTACGCGACTACTGTGATAAAGATTTGGACTGAAGAAGCGAATTATAGTACCAGGGTGCTGGTTGACCTATACATATATCAGCATTCTTACATCGACACATCCGAAGGTAGGCGGTGGGGGTTCTATGAAGCATGACTGTTCATATTACTCAGACCGTCTAAAGAGCTTTGGATAATCCTATATCAGCAAAGAGATATTTCGGCAAGCTTGATAGAAAGCAACGTGGGCTCATGCTACCCTGTCACGCACAGGCACCAACGTCCACGATTGCAATGATGAAGAGAAAGAGACGTTCGGGTAACTGAAGTACACAAGGAAATGTACAGTGGCAAGTTTTGTTTTCCTATCAACAATGACAGTCTCCGAATAAGTGTTTGTAGGTGAAGTGGGAACAGATTTAATATTACTGCAATTGTTCAGAGCCCTACGGCTCGACAACGTAGCATCATTCACCATTGTACAGGGTACGTCTGGTTGATAGCAGAGGTATAATGACGCCACGACGATGAGCAGGTGAATATCTGCAACCAGTTTCAATAGTCCGCCTTTAGCATTACAAAATGCTGTTCTCCGACAGAATAATGTCCAGAAGCACACGGGAATAAGCAGCAGATAAACTATACAAGATATCTAGATTCTTATGCGACTACCAAAATACGTCGAAGATTTGCTTCTTTACCGCCGCAAGAAGCGCTCTTACTTCACACTATCCTGTATGTTCAATCGCTGCACTGCGTTACCTATTTGAAATTAAAATCACGCATTTATATACGCAATTTTTTTCCTTTGTGCTAGTTTTCATCTCATTCTACGCATTCTTTCACAGGATTATATTTCCTTTATCAGGCAGTAAATTTTACTATTAAAAATTTTTATTCATCGGGAAATGCATAAAAAATTCGACTTTAATTTTACTGAACTCGGTATGTATAATACTGTATTGTATTAAAATTGTTTTCATAGAATTAGCTACAGTATTTTAAGAAATGTTAAGAATGTTCTGTGTGTTCAATAGATATCTGCTGTCAATCGCGCTTTCTATACACACTGACGCCAATACTATTTGATTGCTACACCGCTTTTCTATTGATTGCTTCAACCAATATATTACACTTGTATCCCGCTACAGAGCTACTCAGTCAGCAGATATCTTTAAGCCTAATAACATACCCTCTCAGCTTTGATCCCATAACTGTGTTGTTAACAAATCGCACATCAAGATAACAGCTTAGCCACAAACTTTAATGCATTTACAATCTGTTAACCCGATCAGCCATGCTTTCAGACTTCGCTATTTTGATGTATATTTCTCCAGATCCTTGTTCAATGATTTGTAACGGGTTATCACCTGTTGATTAACTTTGATTATTTTAACCTTTTGCCTATCTAATCATGAAATATTAGCACACAAAGCTTCAGCCAGAGCAATATAATTTCTCGGGATGCTTCCCCTTCCCTTTTAATGTCAAAATGAGCAAAATTACAATAGTAAAAATATTTGTTTTATTTTTTAAATCTTTATTCTCTAATCATGCATAATGAGCTTCAAACTGGATATATTTAATACTTTTATGATAGTAATTTGCGAGACTTCTCTCAGATGGCATTAACATATAGTGTTTTAAGCTAATAACAATAACATCTTAAAATCTTTCTACAAATTAGCATCTTTATTAAAAGTTATCAAATTTCAGTTAATAAGGAATTCAATTATTCAATTAAAATTTAGAGAGATTTGCATAAAAATGAGCAGGTTATTTCCATAAAATTAGAGCTCTAAAATATAAATTACATTATATGTATGTACAAATTTTTTATTTAAGTTTTTTTATTCCTTTAGAGGGTTAAATCCAAGATTCATACCGAATAAATATTACGTGACCGAAAATCCCGATTTCAAACTACCAAGGCATGATTTATCCCTATAAACACCATTCATCTTTCATGTAATTGATCTGTTTCCGCTGATACCCAAATGCTTCATTACATTAATGAATTTCTCAATACTTTTGGTACATTGCGGTCAGACCGAGAAAAAAGTAGATTTTGAGAGTATAAAATGAGAAAAGTCAACTGCGTCCTCTCCGGGATGCGAAACAAAGATTTTCCAGGTTGCTCGATGGCTATATTAATCATTGACACTACATTATCAAAGGGGGGATGTGATAATTCCTTACATTTATCTCCGCTTAGTGGGATAAACCCAGTTTAAGTAGGGATGAAGTATTGCCCACTAGACTTTTAGTTGGATGGATGTGTTAACCATTTATACCATAACAGTATGCGCTGAAGAATGCCATAAAATGTCTTTCATTCTTTTACCATAATGGGAGACTAGGATGATATATAAGACCCAGTGTAGGTAGTACTGAGTTTTCTGCAGTACTTATAGTTTTCTAAAGTTTTTGTTGAGGCGCCACTATAGAGATTGTTTTGCCATTAATGCTTGAAGTGTGAAAAATCAACTGTGTGCCTCCAGTATTCGAATACGAATCTTCCAAATGGTAGCTAGATATGTGATCTACATTGGTGAGTTCCAAAAATTTAACAAAAGGCTGAGAATTTACCCCTATAATATAAATATCAAATTCTACGGCAATGTTGGATTTTTACAAAAACAGAAAATGCAATAATTGTCCATGAGCAAGAAAATATTTTAAAATAAAAAAAAGTATAATTAAAATCAAAATACTAAAAAAATAAATTATGTCATACATGACAATTTCTTTGAGACATCAAACACGAATGCTAAGTGTTTTTAATTCTAAATTTAGGAGTTTGTTAAAACATATTCTTTCATTCATCGTCCGTGCAAAATACTTGCATAAATGTAGATAGTCTTTCCACATAGCAGACGTCGTTCATAAACTTGTATACATTAGGTTATTTTAAGCCGGAGATGTGAAAAATGTGCAGTGCCCTCGCCGGCACTCGAACCTGGACCCCTCGAATAACGAGGCACGTTGCTAATTGTTACACCACGAAGGCATGCAGAAAGGAGGGAGAAAATACCTTATGAATTAGATATAATCTAAACCAAACCTAGTTCCCATTTTTAATACTTCCACACATAAATCTTTAACAATCTCATTTAACTATCACTTTGGAAGAACTAATGATTAAAAATATGTAATTGTTCCATAAATATATCGACATAGTGATTCATTTTATTAAGTTTTAGATGGATGTTCTGGATGCTAATTAATATATATCCTAAACTACAATATTACAAAAATTAGGTAACTTCGATTTCAAATTCCAATTTTCTTCCGAGCATTCTGATAACTCCATCGCAATAAAATTTTATTAAATGAGTTTTCAAATAGTTTATAGAAAAAATCCATAAATATTTAATTCAATAATTAGAAAAGCAGGTATGCATTTAGGAGTGGTACTTCAGATCTCGAAACATAAATAGAAAAAGACTTGCATATTAGACACTAGTTTAACACAGATTTAATAAAATAAACATCCTACAGTTCATTAGCCGAAAGCTTAAGACCACTGAATCCAGCCAGTTCAAGCCGGCTTCGATCCCAAACCGACGGGCTGGCTGTATATTTGTTTTTCGTGATTTTCTCCATGTGTAACATGAATACAAACCAGTTTTCATTAAAACGTCCTCCGCGAAGATAATCCTTCCTATCAGGCAGTTTATAAGGTATTTCTCCCTCTTTCTTCGCATGCCTTCGTGGTATAATGGTCAGCACACTGAGCCGGTATTTTAGAGGTCCGTGGTTCGATTCCCGGCGAAGGCGCTGCTAATTTTTCATGTCTCTTGCTTGTAATTAACCTAATGTCTCTACACTGGCGCCCGAACTAAAAGGGTTGTGGATGATGACTCTCCACACCCAGGATTTGGCGACTAGGTCCCCTAAAACCCTAGTTGCCCTTTAAAAAGGGGAGTATATAAGGTATTTCTCCCTCTTTCTTCGCATGCCTTCGTGGTGTAATGGTCAGCACACTGAGCCGGTATTTCAGAGGTCCGCGGTTCGATTCCCGGCGAAGGCGCTGCTAATTTTTCATGTCTCTTGCTACGAAATAACCTAATGTCTCTACACTGGCGCCCGAACTAAAAGGATTGTGGATGATGACTCTCCACACCCAGGATTTGGCGACTAGGTCCCCTAAAACCCTAGTCGCCCTTTAAAAAGGGGAGTATATAAGGTATATCTCCCCCATTCTTACCGTGCCTTCGTGGTGTAATGGTCAGCACACTGAGCCGGTATTTCAGAGGTCCGTGGTTCGATTCCCGGCGAAGGAATTGCATATTTTTCATGTCTCCTGCTACTAAATAACCTAATGTCTCTACAAGTTAACCTTTGTGTACTTTGCCATTCTGCACTATCACAAATCGATTTTACAATTCACCACAAAATGAGATACGTTCTTGCATCGTATTTCGTTTTTTCAGCTTAAAACTGTTGTTTTCTAAGCTTTGAGAAAGTTATTCTTAAATATTCAAATTCATTGAAAAACTGCGTTTAAGAAACAAAGCCTTTAATTTATTATTTGAAAGTTGAAACACCAAATTTTACCATTAAAACTGCACGCACATGCAGTTTTAACAAATCACAAAAATTAAAAGAAAGATTATAAAATTAAAATTATTTCATATTTCTTGTAATTTATCAAAAATATTAGGAATATTCAAGAAATGAAATGTTTATTTGATCTAAATATAAACAAGTGTTGAATATCTTGTTTTTTAAAATCACATCCGAATATATGCTATGAATTTAAACAAACCAATGAAGTAATATTTTTATTAAATCACACCCGTGCCAATAAAATTTATATGTTAGAGTTTTATTTGTTAGAAACTAAAAAATGAACTTTTCAAGAAATATCCATAAAACGAGTAGATTAATAAAACAGTTAGATACACAACCGTTTTCTCGAATATTATTGATTATGTTTTGATTATTTAAATTCAAATACTTCATATTTGAATTTCAGCTCCATCCCAATTTAAAGCGAAGAATCTTGCCCTATCTGAAACTCAAAGCTCAGCCACACGAATAGGTGATAATACTCAATTAGAACTTTAGTTACTCCGGTTTTCTACGTTAATAAGTGGGAATCACGGTCTATTCTAGAACTCAATCACTAGCTTGCCAGCTAGTGATTACAGCTTTCAAGTATCTCACGTACAGATTCGGAGAGTCATCTCAAACGTGCTTGGTTGTCTTAATTTCGGATAAGTTACCGCAGATTGCGATGTTATACTTTGAAATTAGACTTCCTTTTATTTAAGTGCATTTTGTTGTGTAGCAAATTTTCATGTAACACTTAATTATTTAAGTTTGACTTAAGATTAATTTTCATTATTCTAAATTTATGCTACACAACGTTATTTTATTTAATATCTTGTATTTATATTTGCTTTGGTTTAATTTTAATTAGGGGTTTTGGTACTTTAAGATTTGTACGTCTCTTCCACTGGTTACTCGTAAACGCGTTGAAACAGACAATGGAATTAGGTGCTTTCGTAGGTAATAAACTTGATTTAAAATTACTTAACTTAGGTTGATTCTCATTTAACTTATATCATTGGATGCAGAAAAATTAGCCTTTTAATTTAAGAGTACTTTCAAGTCTCTAGCTTAAACAGTTTTTAAGTTACAGTTAATTATTCAACGAATTTTTGCACTTCGA
>KK121395.1:675972-688241 GCA_000611955.2 Stegodyphus mimosarum | reverse complement strand
TTAGTAATAAAATTTAAAATTTGTGGGAACAGTTTTGGAAGATCTTGCAAGCTGCTTAGAATATCTTCTAAGGGAAGTGTTGTATATAAATTTTCGAAATCATAGCATTGAATATTTTGAATTTCTATTTCATTAATAGTGTTGATAATTTTTTCATTGTTAGTAATAATCCAGTTATAATGTAATCCTTGAAAATCGTAATCATTGATATATTTCATGACGAGTTTTAGTATTTGTGAAAATTTATAGTCGATTTCTTTTAAGTAGCTTTTAGTGCTGTTTGCTATAAACCTAAATTTAATTGGTGTTTTGTGGAACTTGGGTAAAGCATACAGATTAGTAAATCTATTATTAATTTTATTAGGATGAAGGTTCAGTCTTTTATGTAGAGCATTAAACTTATTTAATAGAATTTTGGAGCTAGTTTTAATTTTTTGATAAGTGCTAGAACTATTTAATTCTTGGTGCAAAAGATCATAATAGAATTTTTTTCAACAAATACTGAAGTTATTGCTGGCTTTATCAATTTTGGTGATTATAAAAATATTTTGCAGATTTTTAATTTGAGTGAGTAGAAGTTTTTTATTGTGTAATGCTGATAACTGGGGAAGTTTAATCAAAGTATGCTCAAATGCTTTACTGATTGCCGTTTTCCATTCTAAAAAGGTAGTGGTGGGTAGGCTTGTGCGATTGCTGATAGTTATGATGAATTTATTGAGATCGTTGTGAAATTGCTGCGTACAAAATTCTTTTCTCAGTGAGAATGTGGGACGAAATTTGGTTCCTAGTTGCATAACTTGACGTAGTTGCAGGTCCTGAACAATGCTTAAGTCTCCTGTGATGACGTGCTTGTGATATTGATCAACAAAGTTTTTAAATTCCGGTTGAAGACAGTTGCATTTGTTGTTGGATTGTCGATTTCTTTTAAGTAGCTTTTAGTGCTGTTTGCTATAAATACCCTATATATATATATATATATTCATATAGAGTGTTTCAGATTTCATATAGAGTGTTTCAGAGCTTATGGGACAAACTTGGAAGGGTGGTGGAGCGTACTAAAACATACATTTTTTGTGTAGGAATGTAGGGTCTAAAGTGATGGGTTAAGGCATGAACGCAAAAAAAACGACATGAGAGGAAAATGTGTTTATGCAAAATCAACGCAAAGTGTTTCTTTGTTGCAATACAGTATTCACAATAAATGTTTAAAAAAGGGAACACTAACAGTAATGGGAACTACAGCTGTGGTTGGCTGGCAATCCAGCGGTAGAGGGCGGTAGTGAGCCGGACAAACCCCAATCCGATGCATCAGAGGATCATTCGCAACTCAGATATCGAGCGTGATGGGTAAGTTTACGCACAGGGAAAAAGCTGACATGAATCTCATGTATGGTGCTGCTAATGGGAACCGCAGAGTAGCGCTACTGTTGTACTAGGAACGGATTCCGAGCAGGCGTACGTCGAAGCACACAGTATTAAAGAGGTTGCATCGGTCTCTGTGTGAAAATGGGTCATTTGAAGCCACCTCTGAGCCTAGGAGTGGAAGAAGAACTGCACGACAACCTCGCACTGACGAATCGATCTTGAACATTGTGCATGAATCACCTTAGACAAGTATAAGAGCTATTGCACGTCGTCTGCAGCTGAGTCATTCCACCGTTTGGAGAATATTGAATGAAAATGGTTTGCACCCATACCAATTGCAGAGAGTCCAAGCCTTGCATAAGACAGATTACCCTCTTCAAGTTCATTTCTGTCATTGGTTCTTGCAGCAGTGTGAGGCGCAGGCGGATTTCCAATCGGATGTGCTATTCACGGACGAAGCAACGTTCACGTCCACGTGCATTCCAAACCCACTTCTCCGTGAATGTGTGTGCGGGTATTGTTAACAACTGAAGAAATTTAGAATATTAGCAAGGAGCGAAAATTCTAATTTCAATTTTCCAATTTTCTTGAACTCAGCAAGTACAGTTTTACAATATACCTTAACTCAGCATTTTTGTAGTTCAGCAAATAAAACAAAATTTCTAATTTCTTAACAATTTTTAAAAAAACTTTAAAGAAACTCATTAAAAAATTCATAACAAACATTTTTTTTTCATATTAGGTTCTATGAGATTCAGTTAACTGAGTTACAGCACAACCACCCTTTTAGGAAAAGTTAGGAATATCAAAACTGGAGATATTTTATAACAGTTAACAATTTACTTTAATCTCAGCAAAGTCAGTATGTTCATCAAAAGATACTAAAATTTAAATTCCTCAACATCTTAAAACCCTTAGATGCAAACATTTAAAATTAAACAATAATTGCATTTTCGAGAAAAATTGAATACCCCTCTTGCTATTTTAGGAGATAATTATAAACTGTAATTTTAAGTAAAAAAATTTCTAAAGAACTTAAGTTAAGACTACTAGAGTACAATAAAAAAAAATCTTATCTGATCTCTAGCCAGAACTTTGTAGAAAAGAAAATGATGTAGTAGATGAGTTCATCAGAATGCCTCGATGTTGGAAGGAATACTTCGGCGACATGTTGGAAGGATATGCTTCAGCGACACTTTGATGTCTCAAGCCCGGGAAGAATCTATGGTCATGCCAATTTTCATCGGTGAACAGCCGTAGTACATGACTAATTTTTTTTAAATACACCTAGATTTCAGATTCTTCGATAATGTTTTGATTGGGAAGTGAAGACCTTCTATCTGAGTTATAAAAATGTTATTTAAATTTTGTAATACGATGTTAAAATACGTTTTATGCCTGTGCTAAGGAAATCATTTGGTGTTCGATACCAAAATAACTCTTGTCAAAAAATTAAAGAAAGACTTTTCTGTAAAAGAATTATAATTCTGTAAGATATATATATATATGGCTAATATTTTTCAAATACCCATAGATTTCTGATTATAGCATAATGTTTCGATTGGACAGTGAAGACCTTCTATCTGAGTCGTAAAAATGTTATTTAAATTATACAATACGATGCTAAAACACTTTTTATGTCTCTGCTAAGCAAACAATTTGATGCTCGAAACCAAAATAAATCTCGTCAAATAATTAAAAAAAGTCTTTTCTAACAGTGCTTTTGAAAAATTTTGAAATTTTTCAGACTAAAACGCTTTTTTTGATTGGAAGATACTTTATTAGTAAAAGTCTGATAATTAAAGTAATTGGAAAAGGTTTTTTAATAAACATCATTTTAAATAAGCTATAAAATTATTATAATTTTTTAGGAATACAGAAGTCATGAAATTATAATGACTTAAATTATGATATGGAAGATACCTAAGATTTATGTGGTACTTTACGTCTAATTATGTCTGTTTCATTCGATGTGCTTTAATATTTAGCTGAGCTTAAAATTTTCTTTCTTTGTTTAAATATTAACATCAAAATTCCTCCATACCATTGGGCCCACCAGCGGCCTAGCGTAAAACCGTTGAACACTGGGTTCAGTCCTAGGTTAACGGGCTAGCTGCATGGACTTTTCGCAGTTTAGCCCATGTGTAACGTATATACGAGACAGTTTTCATTAGAAAGTCCTCCATGAAGGCATTATTTCCCTTACACAAATAGCACTAGTATGTTTTGCTATAATAAACTAAGTCAAAAATAAAAACCAAACCGCTGAACAATTACTAATGCTTTAACCAAATCTAACTTTTCACTCTTTATTTAGTTAGACGAGAAAACATTTATCACTCCAGCGGGTCCTTGTTTCTCCTACAAAAGCATTTGCGGATTTTTCTTTGCGTGATCGGGTGTCCTCAGTTAAGACTCCAATGTAGCTGTGCCACTTTTTTGGCATTAAAAGACAGTTTCAAAACTGTCATTATTGGTATCCCACACCATATATTAAAATGATATGTTTTCCTAAAATGGTCGAAATATCGATTTTATTGCCTTACGTTATTGCTCTAACTATTTAAAATACATCGGAAAATTTTCACAGCTCTACATTAAAAATGATTAAGGGACCTAAAGCGAAATTAAAGAAATATTTCCTTTCAGAGATTGCTTATTATTGTATCATAATCTGGGAAATATTCGCTATGACTATCTTCCTGATGCGATCATCACCAAAAGTGATTTTTTAAAACTGGAAAGAAAAGCATGGAAAATCGTCTAGAAACGTAAGTGATGATTGTTTTGGAGACGAATGACCCTTCATGATGCCTAAAATCTTGAAAGAATTAAAATGATGATTTACGCTAGCAATACAAATAATATTTATTAGAGTTCTTGTAAATTACTTGTGTCAGTAGTAATTTTTAAAAAAATTACATATTTTTCATCGTTCTCGACTTCTAATTTTAAAGCGTTATAGGATTTTATAACGAAGTTATGTCTTTAAAATATTATTTTTTGATTTTTCTGTTTGATGAAATACTGCATGAAATTAAGACGTTAAACTGCTTATTTCTGTAAAACTACACTTTTAATAGACTTTTCTGTGAGTTCATTTTGTGTTAAAAAAATATTAATATTTTACAAATGCTGTTGTTCTTTTGTAATTAAGATGCATGTTTAAAACTTCTTTCACATATTTATAGCTGTATATATAAATATCATAAAACTATGCATAGGTTTAAAATTAAATTTGTTTTAAATATTTAAATTAAGAATATGGTTTTTCACTATGAATCACACCAAACATATTCATATTTTATTAATTCTATTAAAAACCTCTTCCAATCCTGTAGAGTTTCATGTAGTATGTTTCAAGGAGTGAAGAAACCATTCATAGCAAAATGTATTAAAAGAAATAGCTAAGTTGATACAAAAAATGGGAATATTTTTAATTATTTAAAATGTTATAAAGCAAGTACATTAATAATAAATTTTTGTTCAGAATTTCCTTTTTTTTATATTGTTGAAACATAACACAACCAAAATTTTTTACCATACAAAAGAAAATGTAAAAATTAAAAACAAAAATTAAAAATTAAAAGGCTATTATATTTTCTTAATGGAGTATCATATCTAGCGATGTATGACGCCAAGAGAAACTCTTCTGAAACTCACATTTCTTCTACCAGTGGAGAGTTTCTAGCCGAGAACGTCTCGTTGGAACTGATGTACCGGCTGCAGAAAATTTCTGCTCCATCATGCGCCGTTGACCTACCTCTTAAATTTCAAAAATCCCAATAGTCAAATAGCCAAATAGATGCAGAGATCCCAGGAATTTGACATCACTACCTATCATCGGAAAGGTTCGTCACATGGATACACCAATGCCTTGTTTTAAAGACACGGCCCAGAAAGCTTCCGATAGTGTTCCAGGATCTAAGCGAAATACCAGTTGGTTAATCCGATTACACGTCAAACTACAAGTTTGACATCAGCTGACTCAGACCTAATCAGTGATGAAGAAATCAGAAAAGGCCAGTTGTTAGATGCCGACATTAAACGGATAATTTTCTTAATGGAGTCTTCAAAAAAGAAACCTACCTGACAGAGCATTCCGATGTATAGTCCTACAACAAAATATTTGGCACTCTGGGACCCATATTCAAAACGGCGTCTAGTACTGGAAATTCGAATCGGATGATGGAAAAGCTTTACGATGGCAGCTGGTACTTCCAAAACTTCGAATTACAGACGTTCTTAATGAACTACATAGCAGCCCTAAAAGTGGCCACTTAGGAATAATGAAGACTTAGCAGAGGGTTCGAGAATACTTTTACGGGATTAATGCAAAGGATGAAGTTCAAAAGTGCAGCCGATCTTGAGATGCCTGTGCGAGTCGAAAAGTATCAAAAAAGACAGGTGAGGCAAGCTGCAACGTTTCAGTATAGGAGTACATTTGAACGTATCGCTTTTGACATCCTTGGACCCCTGTCACGAATTGCTGATGGCAACAAATACATCCTTGCTGTCATAGATTATTTCACCAAGTGTCCTGAAACGTATCCTATTCCTGATAAAGAGGCTGTCATGCTAGCAGAGGTACAACACAGTATTTCCAGGTTTGGAGTGTCTCTTCAGTTACCTTCCCATAAAAGAATGAATTTTATTTCAGCTGTGAATAAAGAACTCTGTAAACTACTCGCCATAGACAAATCTCAATCGACAAATCTATATTCGCAGTCAGACGACATAGAGAGGATAAATAAAACCATCCTTGACAAACTCTCCCTGGTAATTTACAAAAACCAACAGGAGACTAGAAGTTATCTCTATTTTTATTACCCTATCGCAGTGATTTCCACGAGACTTTCGGTTAATCCTAATGCTATTCGGTCATCACCTTTGTCTGCCTTATCGCCTACGAAATACATCCAAGATCTACAGGTACGGTTTGAAGCCATGCACAGTTTTGCCCAAGAGCGAATGTATTTGGCGACGAAGTTGAAGACCCGATACGACGCAAGAGATACAGGACCCCGCTGATTCGACTAAGGTGACAGCGTATGGTTATGGAATACAATTTGACAGAAAGGAATTTGTCCTAAGCTACAGTTAGCCGCGAACGGTCCTTGCACGGTCCTAAACAGGTTAAAAGACGTCTAGTTCGGATGTTAAGTCACCAAATTCTAAGCCTAAAATCTTTTATTCCGAAAAACTAGCTCCTTACTATGGCTGTAGTACGTAATCCCCATTAGTGTATATAATATAATTACTATACTAAGTTCACGATCTTATTTGTATAGAAATTTGTAAATTTATGCATATATTTGTTGATTTGGCATTTTTTATATTATTATTGCAATTATTTTTTAATATTACATTGATTTTCCTTAGTTGTATGACTTCCTGTTGAGACACTGTGCTGCCCGAGATGTACAATTCTTGAGAAGGGGGCAAAATTAAGAATTTTAGATATATATAAATAATTTTAGTAAAATAATATGTGAAATTGTGGCATCTTTTGCATAATGTAAGGTGAAAAGCCTGAAGAGCTTGAACTTCTGTCACAAAAATAAGATTACAGGGTCAAGTCTGTGTAACATTCAGATTAATGGTCATTTCGCTAAATTTGTTAGATTTCGCAATATTGGCGATGGTTCTAATGACTAATTTGTTTCAACATATTTTGCGAGAAATCGACATATGTCTCCAAACTTGGCGACCTTTTAGCAATATTTGGTCCGGTTTCTGCATAACTGCAAGTGATACCGTAGTTGAATAATTGTAATAGATTCCTATGTATAATTGTAACCGTATACGGCCTTTATACGTAACTTTAACCCTATATACGCCTCCCAGTAATTTCGAGAAATGGAAGATGTCTCGACGACCAGGTAAAACTATGTAAAAAGAAGAGTGCGTCTGTTCTTGAGTTCAATCACAGCCAACCTGCCCACAGCTTATTTTAAGCATTTCACTACTTCAGGCGGAGCAGAAGAAGCACCCATCTAATAACAGCTGGAACACAGTATGCAAAAATTGTATGCTAATCGCGGCACCAGCGGCACTGGAATAGTTATTTCAAAACTCACTCCGGAGTAGTGAGACTTCTGTGAGTGCTTCGCCTTTTAAATGTGCTTTGCATTGCGTTGTGTTTAACTTTGTTAGTTGTTTTATAAGGTATCTCTTCCGCCTTCTTAGCATGCCTTCTTGGTGTATTGGTCAAGCACACTCGGCGTAGAGGTCCGTGATTCGAGTCCCGGCGAGAGCATTGCTAATTTTTCATGTCTCCTGCTTCGAAATAACCTAATGTCTCTACAGTGGCGCTCGAACTAAAAATGGAGGGGGATGATGATTCTCCACCACCATCAATTTAGCAATTGATTCCCCTAATCCCCAGTAGACCTTTAAAAAGAAGGAGTATATAAGGTGTTTTTCCCACCTTCTTCACATGCTTTCTTGGTGTAGTGCACGCTTGGCGGGTAACAGAAATGTCCGTAGTTCGATTCCCGGCGAAGGCGTTGCTCATTTTTCATGACTCCTGCTTTCAAAAAATGCCTAATGTCTCTATAGTTTGAAGTGCAACTATTAATTGTGCTCTGGGATGCTGAGAAGAGCTGTACGATTGCTTTTATTGAAAGTTCCAGAACTGTAAAATTCTTCTTTTCGGGGAAAAAATGATCTATCATCTGTTCTATGCGCATTAAATCGATTAGGAAACCTAAGCTCGCAATAATATTATTATGGGGAGGAAACGTTTTTATTTTTTAACTGCATTTACTCCAATTTCCTTCCATTTTAAGGCATTTTCAGTGAATTTTCAGGTCATGAAAATACGGGCTCTGAATATGACCTAGGGAAGTTTATGTAAGATATTCTTACGTGCGCCTTTAAATAACAGTTGAATTAATGAGTGTAAAATTATATAATTATCATCAAATATCATTGTGCATAATTATTAATATTTATTTAAACAAGTTTAATATTTCCGTGAGCTATGATATGAAATTGCCTATGTTATCTTACTTGCTTTGTGTTATAAGGTATTTTCTCTTGCCTTCCAACTTTCGTGGTGTAACGGTACCACACCTGATGCGTATTCAAAAGGTCCAGGTTCGAGTCCCGCCGAAGTAACTGCGCATTTCTTCAGTTTTCTGACATAAAAAAATTCTAATTGACTCTATAGTGGCCCAAACTAAAATGTGGTGGAAAATAATTCGTCACCATTTGGATTTGGCGACTGGGTCCCCTAATCCTCAGTCGCCCTTTAAGAGGAAGAGTGTATAAGTTATTTTTTCCCTCATTCCAGCATACTTTCGTGGGGCGCACACTCGGTGCGCATTCCAGTACCGGCGAGGGCACTGCATATTTTTCACGTCTCCAGCTTCATAAAAAAATGAATAAATAAAAATAAAAAACTAATGACTTTATAATGTAATTAATAATTATGCAACTAATAATTTATGTGGTTTTATAGTTTATTAAATAATTGGTATATATTATCTTAGTGTATTTTCTGTAAAAATTCTCTTTCGATTAACATTCTTGTCTTAGTTTGTAATCATTTAGTGATTTTTTTACATATGTCTGTGATATTTATAGTTTAAATTTTTGATTGAAGATTTTACTATCAATATGCCTGATTTTCACTTTCTTTTCCCCTTATAGCGAGACCTTAGCATTTGCAACGGAACCAGTACTAGCAAGTTTGGCCAATATATTAGGATATTTAGAAGACAGACTACCGCAGAATCTTCCAAATTCAGTTCGCGAATACTCCTTCCTCGACATAGAGATCAAATATGGCCTTCTGCAGGTATGTATAAGACACTTTTATATTCTTTATCTTCGATACTTTAATCTCAGGTAGATATTTTAAAATATTTCCCTCATATTTTGAAATTTTGAAAATGCGCATGTTTCCTTAATATTAATAAAGAAATATAAAGATGCATTCAAAAGTTCTTTAAATAAGCATAATTAAAATGTTAAACGACATTGCGCACGTAATCATCATTATTTCAACTGAGACAATGAATGGTTCAAATGAAAATTTTCATGTGATTTCAAACTTCATTAAATTTCTATATGCTGTTGTGGCAAAAAAACAATAGTTAAGGAATTTGTGCAGGTTATTTACATTATACATTTCTTCACAAAAAAGTATTTCTTTAGAAACTTTTACATTAAAGCTTAATTTTCTCAAAACATAATTTTTCATTATTCTGCTGGTAATGTTTTAAAAATTGTTAATAATACCTACTTGAAGTTTGATAGACTTCTTTACATAAGGATTAACTTCTGACTGAACAAAAAATCTAATGAAAATTTTAACATTAAAAACTTTATTAATGGAAGCGTTAGACAGTTTTTATTGAAACACATTTGATACACTGAATTCAAAATAAAATGAGAACTTAATCATGCAAGTCTTGGGTTTTAGTTCACAACAGTTTTCAGATGCTTTAAAAGCTATATATTGAGAATGGAATTAAAATATGTAACAGAATATTTTAAATTTTTCGCGCAGTGTGGAAAGCTGGCGTGAATATATGAAAACTTATCTTACAGAGTAATTAAATTATACAACTACTTTTTACAACAAAAACTTTATGGTTGTGTATTCTCTAAGTAGTTGTGTTTTATAGTCAGTTGCGAAAAATTGGAAGTAGTTGCTTATAAAATATCGGGTTTTAACGAATGTTCCCTGCAACCTCAAATATCGTCCGCCCAAACAGTTCACTTTGGAGTGTTTAATCATACTTTTTCAAACACGTTTTGGCATTTGAGAGGAAAAGACTTGCTGGGAAATTTGTAAAATGTCGTTATCATTAAGTACAAGACCATCTGTACAGCTTTAGGTATTAATCTTATATCGTATGGCACTGTAAAGGTTTGGTAACGAAAGTTCAAAAACAAGGATTATGACATTCAAAGAAACAGAGTGCTCTGGCCGGCTTTTTGATGAGACCCGCTTACAAGAACTTGTAGAAAACGATCAAATGCAACCATTCGCGAGCTTGCTAAGGACGAGCTTGCTTTAAGCGTGCTAAGACGTTAGTGCCATGTCCATTAATCGCGCTATACATCGCATAAACTTGACGTACAAATTCAATCGCTGGCTGCCGCATGAGTTGACTCAAACAGATAAGGAGATACATTTTCGAACTGCTCGAATGTCAACGCAAGGACTAATCTGCTCGAATGTCAACGCAAGGACTAATCTGCTCGAATGTCAACGCAAGGACAAAATTCTGGACAGGGTCGTCACTTGTAATGAACAGTGGATTTACTTCAACAACGCAGGCGGAAAAGGGGGCTGATCTGCGCCTGGTGAACCCATCGGCAGCGTCGCAAAGAGCCGATTTGACTAACAAAAATATCATGCTTTGTATGTGGTGGGACTGCCGTTGTATTATCCACAAAGATTATTATTATACAACAAAGATGGAAAAAGGTAAAACCCTCAACAGTAAGGTGTACAGCGAGGTGCTAGTCCGTGCTGACGCTGCTATCAAAGAAAAATGTTGAACTGAGCTTCGGCGCAAAAAAGATAGTATTCCATCAAGATAATGCAAGACTACATGAGTCAGCATTCACCAGCTGGACTCTGTGTGGACTCGATTGAAATCTTTTGCCACACCCACCATATACCCCTACGTCGCTCCTTCGGACTTTACCTTTTTTCACGCCTGCAGTTGTATGTTGCTGGTACTAACTTCCATTCTGCACAGGACGTCCGAAACGAAGTTGATCTGTTTTGGGACTAGTGGTCACCTAATTTCTAGACCGAAGGCTTTGAAAAACTGCATAAATGTTGCCAGAAAATCATAGATTTGGGTGGTGATTACTACTTTCATATTTTTTCGACCTTCATTAAGAATGTTTTTTGACGTAAAACGTTCGTTACAACAAGACAAGTAAGTTATCCTCAGTCTTAAAACAGTAACATATTTGAAGATCTTGAGAGCTTTGTGATGTACGAGCTCCCTTAAATGTGTGCAGGGGTTTAGTTTTTCTAAACAGTTACATAAATAAATATATTGACAGGGGGCAAAATTAGAAATTCATTATTTAACTTTTCTAATTTTGTCTTTTCCCACCAGAATGTAAATTAGTTTAAAGTAATTGTCTCAAAGTTTATCACAGAGCGTGTAGCAGTTTAGGTTGATTGCTTGATATTTTTATTGGTTACATTAGCTTGCTGGCGAAACTTTGCTCTCTACGACTCGTTGCTAGTGATTCCTGATACTGTGATTTACATTCGATTTATTTTAACATTGTTTTGAGAAGCAGTTATGCTACCCAAAGTTTTATTGCTGTCGATTTCAGCTCGAGCAACCGTCGGATAGACGTATTAATAAATACATTTATTTAAATTTTACGTTGATTGTGATATTTTTAGCTTGGAAATGAAAGGGATCAAAATTTTTCCTACAATCTTTACGGTTATTTTGGTATACTGGTACGTTAACTGCAGTATCGTAACAGTATAAGCGTAAATTAATATTATAATATGATATTTATATAAATAATCGAATCATTTTCAGTAATCATAGATCTTGCTTTTTTGCGCATTAAATCTTTTGCGACACTTTTTGTTGTCATTCTAGAAACCTTTAACACACTTATCAAATCGACTGAGTTAATTGAAAGACTAGGAATAATGTTATGAAACCTCAAAGGTAGTAATCTTATCAGCTTTTTTAATTTGGTCTCAAAGTTCTCTGAGCGAAAAGCAAACTCCCAACTTTTTTTCGGTTTCTTTAAATTTATGTTACACTAACCTAAAAGAATTCCGTCGAGAAAAACTGATTAGCACTTAATTATCTCCTTTTTTTAAATAATTTCTATGTTAAAACTGTTTCCCGTGAATTTCGTGTGATATATTTTTTACTGTTTTTAATCCTTCCCCA